>ML786970.1:22888-34071 GCA_009831015.1 Picea engelmannii
CCAAAGGGCATGACCAAAAACTCATAGTGGCCCTCATGAGTGCGAAAGGCAGTTTTGGGAATGTCGGCCTCTTTCATACGTATCTGGTGATAGCCCGAGCGAAGATCAAGTTTGGTAAAGAATTGGGCGCCACTCAATTCATCCAGGAGGTCATCAATGACAGGAATAGGAAATTTGTCTTTGATGGTCAGTTTGTTGAGAGCATGGAAGTCAAGAAACATTCTCCAAGAACCTTCTTTCTTCAGTACCATGACGACCGAAGACGAGTAAGGGCTCGTACTAGGACGGATGACGCCGGCAGTAAGGAGTTCCTGGATCATTTTTTCAATTTCATTTTTTTGTGCAAAGGGGTGGCGATATGGACGGATATTGGGGGGAAGGCTTCCTGGGACAAGGGGAATGGAATGATCGTAAACACCACGGGAAGGAGGGAGTCCTTGGGGAGTGGAAAATATCGTTTGATGTTTAGAAAGGAGGGCTTGGAGGTCTTGGGGTACTGGGGGTGTCTATGTGGCTTTTATGGTGTGGAGTTGGGCAATGACACCAGAATGACCTTTTTTGAGTAATTTTTCCATGCGATGAGAACTGATGACCTCAGGTGAGCCAGCAGTGATGCCTTGGAATTTATATTGGTGGCCTCCTTGGTCGAATTGCATGGTTAAGTTCTGAAAATCCATGAGAATGGGACCCAAAGTTCTTAGCCAGTCTGCACCCAACACAATGTCGCAACCGCCCATCTCAATAGCAAACATATGGTATTTTAGGTGGTAGTCACCGATTTGGAGACGCACATTTTGACAATGCCCGCCACATTTCATAGAACCACCATTGGCAATCATGATTTGGAAATTGTTAACAACATGGATGTAGCAATGGGTTTCTTGGGCAATGTGACGAATAAAATTGTGGGTGCTGCCACTATCAACCAGAATGATGACCTTTCGGTGCTTGATGTAACCGATTAACTTGAGGGTTTGGGGGGCCGAGAAGCCGGTGAGAGCATTGAGGGAAATTATTGGTTCCATTTCGGGGGGTTCGGAGGGAAGGTTTATGTCAGGGATTTTTGGTGACTCGGGCACAAAGGGAGTGTCATCATCCTCTTCCAGAACATCCTCAGAGATGGCCATAAAAAGCTTTTGTTCCTTACATTTGTGTCCTGGGAAATATTTTTCATCAAAATTATAACAGAGGCCTTTGAGTTGGCGTTCGGACATTTCAGCCCTGGTCAATTTTTGGATCTTTATTGGGGTGGAGGGAGTAGTGGGGTTTACTGGTTTAGGGCGCGGGATAAAGGAAGGCTTATGGTTTTGAGAGGAAACAATTTGTTGTGCTTCTTTGGCTTTTTTAGTAGCCTCCACCCAAGTCATAGGTCAAGCCATGAGGACATGGGCTCAAATCTCCTCCTTGAGGCCACTGATAAAACACTCTCAAAAGAAAGCATCAGTCATGCCTTCTATGCGAAAAGCCAGGTGCTCAAATGAAGCTATAAAGTCTTCTACCATGCCTAATTGCTTCAATTTTTTCAAACGACCCAAATGGTTGGTGTCAGTGTCAAATCTTTCATAAAGATCAGTCACAAATTGGGTTCAAGAAATATACCCTTGACGGGAAGTTTTTCTCCATTGCCACCATTGCCAGTGTTCTTGATATAGATGGAGAACACCATACCGGAGTTTGGCCAAGTCATCTGTAATGTTGTAGAGAGAGAAATAATGTTCCATTTGGGTGACCCAACCAGTGGGGTCCGAGCCATCAAATTTTGTTACATCCACCCGCAGAAGGCGTATGTCTCGTTGAAAGTGATGGGGCTGAAAGGAATGGGAAGAAGTTTCATCTTCAGTCTTTGTGTGTGCATCAGGAAAAGAGTCATCGGTAGGGATCTTGAGTTTGATGAAAAGTTATGCAAAGACAGATTCAAGCTGGGTGGTCAGTTCGTGTTTGACTTCCGCCATTGCGGACTGCACGATTGCATTTATAGATGCATCGATTTATGTATCACGGGAGGCAATAGTAGCACTGAGTTGTTTCACTTCTTGTTGGGTCTCGAGGAAACTAGATTGCAAGGTGTTGAAGCGAGACTCCAGTTTTTGGCTACGGGTATGTGCCATGAGGATGGGTGAACTGAAAAGGGAGCGGGCGGGGTCATAAATTTTTGCAGAAAAATGATATGGATGAATGTGATGAGGGAGAAGAGATGAATCTAATGGAATAGGTCTCAAATAATGGTGAAACAATTTCCAGACCCTTAGCCGTACTACCCGACTACCCAGGTACTAGAGAGTATCTTCCCGAGTGCTGTTCTCAGTGACACTATAGCAGTCTGGTGGCCGATAGGTTTATCTAAAGAGGGCTTCAGGAAATCTAGGCCAATTCGTACACAGGTGCTATCTGATGTGCTACCATTCGAAGGGGTACCAACAGGGGTTACAAGGGTGGCCAACGAATGTGCGCTTAAGAACCACTTGTATTTCCTACGTGTATGAATCCATCAACCGCAGGTTTATGCGCGTAACGACAGATCTCTGTGGCTTAAAAATGCCGGAATACGTCTCTACTCTGAAAAAAAAATACCCACAATTTATGCCAAGGAAAGTGCTCTGATACCACTTGCAAGATACCAGATATACAAAATATGCAGAACAGAAATAAAATGCTAGAAATGACAGAATAACAGTAAAATATCCAGCATAATCTCCACAATAACACAGAAATGATATAAGAACTGCAATAGAAATAGCACTTAGATTCAGAAAGCAATGTTCACAGGCCTCTTCGAGGAGGCAACCTCCAATAGAGCAGCGCTTTGTTACAATAATCTCCAAGCTAGGGTTTTCATACCCTCGACCCTTATTTATACTAAATATGTCTATTAAGAGAAGCATCTAGAGGAAGATCCTTCTAGAAGAGGAAGTGTAACGTACCCGCTACCTAAATCAAAAAAACTTTCCGGTCCTCTGTCAGACTCGAACCCCTAAAACCCATGGAGGCCCAGCGTAAGTTGGTTCTTCCTCTCTCCATCTCCGTTCCCAGGTGATCATGGGTTAGGTTCACGGTTCAATTTGAATGCAACGACTTTTGTACTTCGTGCTTCGGCGCTACAGTAATGTCCAGACATTTGACTCTGCCACCACCGGACCCCGACAGGCTAGCGAGCGACCAATGGGGATGAATCCCTATGGGGTCAGCGAATAGCCAATAGGAACAAACCTCAACAGGAGTAGAGAACTGCCAATGAGAACAAGCCCCGTCGTGTGGTTAGGTGTAAGACAGGAAGCAAGAGGGAAACACGACACGGTGGTCGTCATGACAGGGAGGGGTCCCACTTCACACGCCACACTATTCCGGACCCCCCCCCCTCTTAAAGGCAGAATGGCAAGGGGGGTCTGGAATCCACTTGAGCGCCGTTGATCGCGATGAAATAATCTCAATCGTTCGAGAGTTGCGTGTCCAATTCCGGACCCCCCCCCCCATTAAAGGCAAAATGGCAAGGGGGCTCCGGAATGGAACCTCAGCTGTAGATCTGGGCGAGTGGACTCTGACCGTCCAGGTCTATTCGCTACTTATCTTAAGGCATGACCATGTCCTAGCTTAAATTAACGTCTTGTTTCCACATCTAACGGTCATTATAGACCCTGAGATTCCCCGGCAGAATCTCTTCCATTCATCGGGGTTTGGTCTCCAAACTCCCGACGCGCTCTAATTCCCGCTAGCCCTCCAGGCTAAGCTCTCGGTCCACATGACCTCTATCTCACAAGACCGTAGCCTTGTCCCCCATTGGGGTTTCAGACTTTCCAATGTCGAAATGAAAACGCCCCCAGGACTCGCGATTCCTTGAATCCCAACATGCCCTTTACGTGCTAGCTCTCTGGCTAGGCCCCTAGCTCACATGACCACTATCCCCGTGACCGCAGTCTTATCCCTCATCGGGGCTACGGGGTTTTCGATGCCAAAATGCATTGGCTCATGGGATTCCCAATCCCTCGAATCCTGACTTCTTGCTGTGTTGACAGCTGGATTCCACTCATCGGGGTTTCGAGACTTATATTGTCCCAATTCTCATGGCCTCGGGAACTCCGATTTCCCGATGCCGAATATCCCGACTCTCTACGGATTCCTGACACCTGTCTCCCTAAACGGACGGCTCAGATTTTCCCAGCGTTTCGAGACTTAAAGTGTCTCGATCTTCTTGTCCTTGAGAGTCCCGATATGCCGATGGCTGGACTCCCGATAGTAAACCCTCGGACAACTCCGGTCCGATCCGATGGCTGATGGGTAGTTGGGCCAAGATCTAACGGTCTAGATCTGTTCTTGCTGCGCATACTCCAGAGACTAAACTCCGAGTACCTTAACTCAATCCAATGGTCGATAGGATTTCTGAATGAGATCCAACGGCTCAGAGTGTCCCTCCTTGTGTATTCCTCCACTACTTCGTGGATGTGGAAGGATCAACAGTCCAAATGTTCTCATGGACCCTGGGGAATCCTACGATCCCGATTTCCTTGCTATTCACGAAGATAGAGGAAAAAGGGAAAGAGGTGTAACGCTCTTGCTACTTCGTCACTCTGATGGTTGTGAATGAACATGGTTCTTCCGATAGGATCTCTTCCATCGATTCGTTACTTATCCCTACGTTGCTACTTCGAATTCTTAAGAGGGTCATTCTTCTTCGTACAGGGTTATTAAGACTTGCACGTTCAAGTCCTTTTTCTGGGTTCTTGGTGAATCTGTGAAGAGATCTATTCTAGGGCATTCCTGGAAACAGACAAAGGGAAACAAGCTCCCGAGGATGGACTGGAAGTTTGACTTGGTTCAACTCATGCATAATTAAATCCATTTATCAACATAAGTCATGCATGTTTTCCTCTGTTATAAGCATATATCTGTTCATTCTTATCAAACACTGCACAGACATTCTTACACTGAAATCATTCACAATTTCACAGTTCTATGAGCATATATGTATATATATATCCATCTATAAATTTCAAGATGCAATATATAAAACACTTATCAGAGATAACACCAGGAGTGGGTGCGACTACTGAGAGGGGTGCTCGTTTCCACCCAACCGTGGGCTCAGCGACTCTGAATGGATTTAGCACTAGCCACCCCCGAGATGAGACCACGATGCTCTGAGATTGCGTCTCTCTGTTGGCCAGTGACCAGGAGCGAAGGTTGCAATCCTTCCTCTCTGCTATCACTCACTCTGCGTAATGCCAGAGTTCCCCTCGCGTCTACCCTCTTCAATCGCTTATGCCATATGCCTTATCCTCTCGTGAGGTTGCGTGTGGCACGATTACCCTCGCGTCGATCAGGCTTGATGACTCTATGAATGGGCGGTTCACCATCCCATCCCTCATCAAGTCGTCTGCCTACCAGCCTGCGAGGCATTAAATTTCAGGGCTAGCGAGCCGCTTTTGGTTCTCCGGGCCAGTGGATTCCAAATACGGTATTTAATTCTCGGTGGAAGTTAATGCCACCTTTTCAAGGGCCTTCCACCGGCATCGTGGTCTCTTTTTCTGCACATCCCCTCTCAGCAATCCTGCAATAAATTCAAAATATCATTCACATTCATTGACCTCTTCCTCAAGGTCCATTTACATCACATATTCACATTTATGAGTTTACCATAGTCCTTGCCCAGTCCAGTTATATTTACAAGCTGGGGGAAACAGGGTGTTACAATTCCCTCCCCCTTAAAAGGAACATCATCCTCGATGTTCTTATCTACTAACATGAATTGCATGTACAGAAGTAAACAAAATCGGATATGCCTGTCTCATGGCATCCTCCATTTCCCATGTAGCCTCATCTGGGCCAAAATGTTTCCACTGCACCTTGACCTGTGCAATGGTTCTGTTCCGGAGCGGGGTTTCCTTTCTGTCCAGTATGCATTGGGGTATTGGTAGAAATTCTCCCTCCGGTTCCACCTGGATCACAGACCAGTCAATTATATGATTAGCATCATGTACATATTTCTTTAATAATGAAACATGGAAAACATTATGTGCTTTTACTGTGGGAGGAAGTGCTAGCCGATAGGCTCCAGGTCCCACTCTATTTAGAACCTCAAAGGGTCCACAATACCGGGGTGCCAACTTGGCACAAGCTCCCATTTTCAGGGAACTCCTTCTGGGCTTAATTCTTAGATATACATGGTCTCCCATTTTGAACTCCTTTGGAGTTCTCTTTTGGTCAGCATAACTTTTCTGTTGGTTCTGGGCGATCTTCAGATTTTGTTTTATCTGAACTACTTGCTGCTCCATTTCTCTCAGCATGTCGGGTCCAAAAGAAATCCTATTTACAGGATTACTCCAGCTGATTGGAGTATTACACAGTCTACCATAGAGGACCTTGAAGGGACTCATCTTTAAGGATGCCTGGTAGCCGTTGTTGTAGGCGAATTCTACCAATGGCAGGTAGTCTTCCCATTTTCTGGGTTGATGCATTACATGCATCCTTAACATATCCTCTAATATTTGATTCACTCTTTCTGTCTGTCCGTCGGTTTGAGGCTGATAGGCAGTGCTGAACAACAATTTGGTCTCCAAACCAGCCATCAGTGATTTCCAGAAATTGGAAGTAAATTTTGTGTCTCTGTCAGATATTATCTCTTTCGGCATACTGTGCATTCTGAATACCTCTTTCATGAATATCTGGGCAATATCTATCGCTTTGCAGGTTGATTTGACGGGGATGAAATGAACGGACTTGCTTAGTTTATCCACCACTACCATAATGGCGTCATTCTGCTTGGTTGAAGTTGGCAATCCAGTGATAAAATCCATGGAGATGGTTTCCCATTTCCATTCTGGGATGGGTAAAGGGTGTAGCAGTCCTGCTGGGTGTCGATGTTCTGCTTTAACCTATTGGCATTCTATGCATTGGGCCAAATATTTGGCTATGTCCCCCTTCAAGCCAGGCCAATAAAATTGTTTCCGGGTGGCAGTAATCATTTTCTGGTATCCTGGGTGACTGGTGTAGGGTCTTTTATGTAGTTCATCCATGATGAACCTCTTCAAGTTGTCGTAATTGGGAATGTACAGTCTATCTCTGTAAGTGAGAAGAGCTCCTTCGGTCATCTGATAGCCTTCGTACTTTGCTCCAGTGGGTTCTCGCTGTAGGCACAGGGTCACATTTCGGACGAAGGGATCTATTTCTTGTGCCTTCTTGACTCTGTTCTTGACATCTGTCTCGCAGGTACTCACTGCTGCCAGGTGGATCATTCTCATGCTTCTGCTGAGGGCATCGACCACCCTATTCTATTTTTCTTTAATGTGTTTGATTTCAAAATCAAATTTGCTAAGGAGGGCCATCCATCTAGCCTGTCTAGCATTGAGCTTGGGTTGACCAAACAAATACTGTAATCCACAGTGATCTGTCATAAGCACAAATTTCCTTCCCAGGAGCTAATGCCTCCACATTTTTAAGGCATGCACTATGGCAGCCAGTTCTAGATCATGAGTCACATAGTTGACCTCATGTCCATTCAATTTTCGGGATTCATAACATATCACTTTTCCTTCCTGCATAAGGACACCTCTGAGCCCTTCTTTACAGGCGTCTGTGCACACAAGGAAGTCAGCTTATGGGTCAGCGATTTTCAACACAGGTGCATGGGTTAGTAGATGTTTCAAGGTTTGAAATATTTCTTCACATTGCTGTGTCCACATAAATTTTGTTCCCTTCTTATGAAGGGCAGTGATTGGACAACCAATCTTGGAGAAGTCTTTTATAAATCTCCTATAGTATCCTGCCAATCCCATAAAGGATCTGATGTCTGAGACATCCTTTGGGGTAGGCCATTCCATGATAGACCTGATCTTGTCAGGATCCACTGCTACCCCTTCCTTGGACAGAACATGTCCCAAGTAATGTATTTGCTTCTGAAAGAAGTCACATTTACTGAATTTAGCATAGAGTTGATGCTCTCTTAGCACTTGCAGCACAAGTCTAAGATGCTCTTAATGTTCCTCTCTATTCTTAGAGTAGATCAATATGTCATCAATAAAAACTAGTACAAATTTATCTAAAAATTTACTGAGTACATTGTTCATTAAACACATGAAAGCGGCAGGGGCATTGGTTAACCCGAATGGTACTACCACGAACTCATAGTGACCATACCGTGTCCGGAAAGCAGTTTTATGGATGTCTTCACCCTTGATTCAGACTTGATGGTATCCCGACCTCAAGTCAATCTTTGAGAAAACAGATGTGCCTCCCAACTGATCGAATAGATCTTCGATCCTGGGCAGGGGGTATTTGTTCTTTATGGTTACTTTATTAAGCTGTCTATAATCTATACACAGTCTAAGGGTGCCATCCTTCTTTTTCACAAACAGGACTGGTGCTCCCCATGGGGACATGCTGGGTCAAATATAACCCTTGTCCACCATTTCTTTCAATTGTAATCTGAGTTCAACTAACTCAGGTGTGCTCATCCGGTAGGGTGTCCTAGACATCGACACCGCTCCTGGTGCGAGCTCTATCGAGAAGTGAATGTCTCTTCTCGGAGGTGAACCCGGTACCTCTTCCGGAAACACATCTCTGTATTCTTTCAGGATAGGGTGTTCATCAGGGCTTGGCTTAGCACCTTCGATTGTTTTCAATACATGTATTGCATATAGGGGACATCCCTTTCGGCAATACTTTCTCATTTGCAGGGCTAATATTTGTCTCACCGAGACCAGTTTTTGGATCCCTTGGAGGGTTATCCTTTTTCCTTCTTTGCTCACACATTCTAAGGTTTTATGGTAACAGTCCAGTTTGGCTTTATGGGTAGCCAGCCAGTCCATACCAATCAACAGGTCATATGATCCCAGGGGTAATACATTAAGGGTTGCTTGGGTGGGGAATTCACCCAACATTAATTGGCAGGCCGGTATGGCCTCTACCACCTTTGTTTTAGTGCCAGTGGCTAACTGTACTAACCATGGTTTAGTTTTCTTCTGTGGCAGTAGTTTACACTTATCAACAGTTCTAGGGGCTATATAACTCAAATTTGAACCAGGGTCAATCAAAACAGACACTAGGTGGGTGAAAATCATACCTTCTATTTCCACCACTGAAGCTTGGTGGTCAACTTGGTTATTATCCAAGGCTGCATAGATCTGTGGCACACTCCTTGCCACATCGTTGACCGTGGTTGCTTCCTGAAGGTTATAAACTTTCCGACTGCTCTGTTGTCGGTGTGGACAGTCTCTTCGGAGATGCTCTCCTCCGCAATCCCAACATTCCAAAGGTTTCCTCTTTGGGTTATCAGTCTTTACTGGTATGGGACCAAAAGTTTTATTCCCATCCACCGAGGGAAAGTTCTGCTGGAGTACACTCTGGGTTGGGAAGTTCATTCTGGGGTTCTTTTTGTAGTTTTTAAATCCAGAAGGATTTGCTCCCCTTCTTCTGAAATTTTGAACCATTCTTCTGTTTCCAGTCTCCACGAGACTCTGCCCGATGTCCATATTGTTCATGACAATATGTTGCCTTTCGTATAGTGTCTTCTAAGGTCTTTGGCTCGTCAAATTCAATTCGATTCCTATTTTCTTTGGGTAACCCACTGATGAAGCGTTGTGCCTTCGCCTTCTCTGCTTTGATGTAGGGTACATATCTCAGTAAGTCGAGGAATTTGTTGACATATTCCTCCATAGTAAGTTGTCCCAGTTTGAGTTCATAGAACTCTTTAGCCTTCTCGTCGAAATATCTTTTCGACAAATACTTCTTCCGAAAGTATTTTTCAAATTGTTTCCAAGATAGGTCCTCCTCGTGGACCCCTTTCATATTCTTAAGGTCTTCCCGTATTTTTCAAATTGTTTCCAAGATAGGTCCTCCTAGTGGACCCCTTTCATATTCTTAAGGTCTTCCCACCAGATGGAAGCTTTTCCGTTCAGATTGAAAGAGGCCACTCGGGCCTTCAAGTTCTCTGAAAAATCATGGACTCTGAAATATTTCTTCAGTCCAAGTAGCCAAGCCTCGACTTCCTCTCCCTTCTTTATCTCACCATCGAAGGAGGGAGTTTTGGCCTTTCTGAATTCCTCAAATTTATGACTTTTGGAAGTCTTTTGCTTCTTCTGTTTTCTTTGAGAATAGGAACTGGTCCTGCTGCTGGAAGAGCCTTCTGAATTGCCAGCTTCCCTCTTAGTGGAATCATCTGGCACTGGTCCTTTACCTCTGGGGTGGACTTTTCTGGATGTGCTTCTCTCAGTGTGACCACTGACACGACCATGATTCTGCATCTCAGGTTCATGTTGCATTTGTCACTCTAGGTCGGATAAGCTTTGCAGTAAAACTGCATTGATTTCGGTTTGCTTTTCTTTTTCTTTCATCGTCCTTTCATTATCAGCCTTGCAGCTTTGCAATTCGACCATGAGACTCCTCACAGTCTCAACTAGGTCTGGAGGGGTTGCTATTGCTCTTCTTTCATCAGACTCTTCGTCTCTGTTGTGGGAGCCTTCTCCCACCTCTTGGTGAGTCACCATACTCTGCATCTGTAGATTCCCGCGGTTGATCGTCCACTTGAGTGAAAAGACAAACGCTGGTTATGAGTCAAGAAAAAAATTCATTTTTATAATTTGCGCATAAGTTCATAACTCTTTCACATGCATACACAATCGGGTTCTCATTTTCCAAGTTTTTAATCCTGGAACAAAGAGTCAAGTTAGGGGGTTACTCCTCGTAGGAGTGCTTCGAACGGAGTTTATGCACGACTCGTGCATGAGCCCAATCAGGGCGAGTGTTTTAACCATGCTATGATACCACTTTGTAATGTACCCGCTACCTGAATCAAAAAATTTTTCCAGTCCTCTGTCGGACTCGAACCCCTAAAACCCATGGAGGCCCAGCGTAAGCTGGTTCTTCCTCTCTCCATCTCTGTTCCCAGGTGATCGTGGGTTAGGTTCACGGTTCAATTTGAATGCAACGTCTTTTGTACTTCGCGCTTCGGCACTACAGTAATGTCCAGACATTCGACTCTGCCAGCGCCGGACCCTGGCAGGCTAGCAAGCGACCAATGGGGATGAATCCCTACGAGGTCAGCAAATGGCCAATAGGAACAAAACTCAATAGGAGTAGAGAACCGCCAATGAGAACAAGCCCTGTCGCGCGGTTAGGTGTAATACAGGTGGCAAGAGGGAAACACGACACAATGGTCGTCATGACAAGGAGGGGTCCCACTTCACACGCCACAC
>ML786970.1:34176-56635 GCA_009831015.1 Picea engelmannii
GACTCTGACCGTCCATATCTATTCACTACTTGTCTTAAGGCATGACCATGTCCTAGATTAAATTAACGTCTTGTTTCCACATCTAACGGTCATTATAGACCCTGAGATTCCCCGACGGAATCTCTTCCATTCATCGGGGTTTGGTCTCCAAACTCCCGACGTGCTCTAATTCCCGCTAGCCCTCCAGGCTAAGCTCTCGGTCCACATGACCTCTATCTCACAAGACCGTAGCCTTGTCCCCCATCGGGGTTTCAGAATTTCCAATGTCGAAATGCAAACGCCCCCAGGACTCACGATTCCTCGAATCCCGATGCGCCCTTTACGCGCTAGCTCTCTTGGCTAGGCCCCTAGCTCACATGACCACTATCCCCGTGACCGCAGTCTTATCCCTCGTCGGGGCTACGGGGTTTTCGATGCCAAAATGCATTGGCTCATGGGATTCCTGATCCCTCGAATCCTGATTTCCCGCTGTGTTGACAGCTGGCTTCCACTCATCGAGGTTTCGAGACTTATATTGCCCCAATTCTCACGGCCTCAGGAACTCCGATTTCCTGATGTCAAATATCTTGACTCTCTACGGATTCCTGACACCTGTCTCCCTAAACAGACGGCTCAGATTTTCCCGATGTTTCGAGACTTAAAGTGTCTCGATCTTCTTGTCCTTGAGAGTCCCGATATGCCGATGGCTGGACTCCCGATAGTAAACCCTCGGACAACTTTGGTCTGATCCGACGGCTGATGGGTAATTGGGCCAAGATCTAACGGTCTAGATCTGTTCTTCCTGCGCATACTCCAGAGACTAAACTCCGAGTACCTTAACTCAATCCAATGGTCGACGGGATTTATGAATGAGATCCAACGGCTCAGAGTGTCCCTCCTTGTGTATTCCTCCACTACTTCGTGGATGTGGAAGGATCAACAGTCCAAATGTTCTCATGGACCCTGGGGAATCCTACGATCTCGATTTCCTTGCTATTCACAAAGATAGAGGAAAAAGGGAAAGAGGTGTAATGCTCTTGCTACTCTGTCACTCCGATGGTCATGAATGACCATGGTTCTTCCGTCGATTCGTTACTTATCCCTACGCTGCTACTTTGAATTCTTAAGAGGGTCATTCTTCTTTGTACAGGGTTATTAAGACTTGCGCGTTCAAGTCCTTTTTCTGGGTTCTTGGTGAACCTTTCTAAGAAGGGAATCTCTGTGAAGAGATCTATTCCAGGGCATTCCTGGAAACAGACAAAGGGAAACAAACTCCCGAGGATGGACTGGAAGTCTAACTTGGTTTAGCTCATGCATAATTAAATCCATTTATCAACATAAGTCATGCATGTTTTCCTCTGTTATAAGCATATATCTATTCATTCTTATCAAACACTGCACAGACATTCTTACACTGAAATCATTCACAATTTCACAGTTCTATGAGCATATATGTATATATATATCCGTCTATAAATTTCAAGATGCAATATATAAAACACTTATCAAAGATAACACCAGGAGTGGGTGCGACTACTGAGAGGGGTGCTCGTTTCCACCCAACCGTAGGCTCAACAACTCCCAACGGATTTACCACTAGCCACCCCCGAGCTGAGACCACGATGCTCTGAGACTGCGTCTCTCTGTCCGCCAGTGACTAGGAGAGAAGGTTGCAATCCTTCCTCTCTGTTATCACTCACTCTGCGTAATGCCAGAGTTCCCCTCGCGTCTGCCCTCTTCAATCGCTTCTGCCATGTGCCTTATCCTCTCGTGAGGTTGTGTGTGGCACGATTACCCTTGCGCCGATCAAGCCTGACGACTCTACGGATGGGCGGTTCACCATCCCATACCTCATCGAGTTGTCTACCTACCAGCCTGCGAGGCATTAAATTTCAAGGCCAGCGAGCCACTTTTGGTTCTCCGGGCCAGTGGAGTCGAAATACGGTATTTAATTCTCGGTGGAAGTTAACGCCACCTTTTTAGGGGCCTTCCACCGCCATCGTGGTCTCTTTTTTTGCACATCCCCTCTCAACAGGCCTGCAATAAATTCAAAATATCATTCACATTCATTGACCTCTTCCTCAAGGTCCATTTACATCACATATTCACATTTATGAGTTTTCCATAGTCCTTGACCAGTCTAGTTATATTTACAAGCTGGGGGAAACAAGGTGTTACAGGAAGCTTCTATTAGGTCTTCTTACATCCGCCTTATTATATTTTATTGAAATGCCTTATTAATATTGACCTTTATTACATCCGAATACATTGATCTACCTATGTGCGGGTTAGGACCTTAACAAATACAAGCAAGAGTAATGCAATATTGAAGAAAAATATTCTAATGGAAGAAAGAAAGGGGATAGAAAAAGTGTTGATGTGGATGAAAACATTTTCTACACAACAATGCAAAAGGAAGTGACCCTAATTAGCCTCTACCATAAAGAGTAGAAGGAGATGATGAGGTTATTCCATATAAATATTAAAATCAATAAAAAATCAGATTCTTTGTTCGATTTCATTTCACAAGAAAACCTCATTGCAAAAAACCTAGTAATTAAGATTGGTTTAGAAATGCATGATAACTTTCAACCATGTTGTTTAGGTTCAATGAAAGAAGATGGAGATTTAAAAGCTACCAAGTAATGCAAGCTTATATTTTCTACTAGTGAAAATTTAATTAATGAAAGAAGTCTATGAAATGTCTCTGATGTCTATTGTGAAGGGTTTAATAGTCCCTATATGCATATGAGGGATGTTATATTCATGAGAAGGGAAAAAAATATTGTGTAATTAAGGATGGTAAATATTTTTTCATCAATGCATAGAATGGGAATTCTAATATCTCTCTAGTGGGTGCACACCAAGCTAAAAGATTAACCATCTCAACCAACTGGGAGGTATTTTAGTAACAAAGTGGGAGGAATTTTAATAACAAAGTGGGAGGTATTCAGGTACCTCTTCAATTCCTAGTTTGATCGCATCACTTATGAAGAGGATGAGAGGATTCAATGGTACTATTACTATAAGAGACAAGGATAAAGTATACAAGACTACACTATAAATTTTTGAAAGGAATCCTTTCAATTGGGGGTAAATCCCAACCCCAATACGGTTATAAAGTACCTTGGTGGCCTTTTTAGCCACATAAAGAGGAAAGTTATATTATTCAATCCCATGAGAATGTATGATGCATGTGTGTAGGCCTAATACAATGAATATGATAAGAAGTAGGGCGATCCAGATGATATTGAGAACGACATGAAGGAAGAGATATAACAAGGAAATATATAGAGATATCGCAAGAAACATAGTAATACACTTAAACTTAGATTCTATTAATGATTTTTTGGAATACAAAAGACTGTAAAATGCAAAACACACATGATAGCTAGAATGGTGGTAGCTTATCTTTGAAAAGAGAGTTGTGTCGACTACGCTCATTACAAGAAGATGATTACAAAGAGGTCGAAAAGGCCTTTTTAACATAAAACATCAATTAGAAAACCCTAAACATCCAAAACCCTAACCCTAGAAGATGGAATTCCAAAAGATTTGTGGGCCCTGATGTGGTTAGTTGATACATCAACTTCTCGAGGGCACATCGTTTGCATACAATCTTTGTTTGGGGAATTCAGTACCCTATCAGAAAGGTATAGCTAAGGATTACACATTATGTTTGGCCTAACATCTACCTTCATAAGCATGATAGGTGCTGCCACACCAAAACAATGTCATTTAGGGCCTCAAAACGACCCCAAAAGTTTGGGACCTGAAAAACAGTAGAAAAATTGTCAATATGTGGAACCATTCTAAATTAGTGGAACAGGTGGGTGACCACCAATATCCACCTAGAAAAGTTCTCCCCCCTTAGGATGAAATGGTCCCCATTGTGTTAAGTTCCACCATCATATGGGAAACTTCTGTTGAATCAGAGTCTTGGTGACCCACTTTCCTTGGTGAACAAGTTTCCCTTCTTTTACGACCCGATAGAGTTGCATGTTTTATTGGCGGGTTCCCTTCATCTTGGTGTCCATGATACGATCTATTGTTGCTTATTTAATGCAATCAATATTGAGTTATGCAGGGGCCAAGTGCCTGGTCACATATGAAGTGTCCAGGAGAGGTGGAAAATATGGTCGAAGCAATTTCACATTCAATACTGGGTGCAAGCCAAGGAAAGGGGGAATACGTAATTCAAAAGCATTCTTACCCACAAAATTGGTGATGGTGTAAGGCCTGTAGTGGAGTGGGATAATCTTCCTATGGGGTCCTATGAGGCACTCTTTCTGCAAATGAAACCATACCTTATCTCCCACCCGATGTTAATCGTGGCGATGCTTGTACTTGGCATTGGATTTCTATAAAATATCATTAACTTGTTGTTGGATCTACTGGATTCACTCAACAAATTTGGTTGCTCGATCAACGTCGATATGAGCATGGGAGGACTCATCATGTGAAACTGCAATGGGCAGAGCTACGTCAATGGGGGCCATTGGTTGGAACCCCAAGCACACCTGAAAATGGTTGTGGCCAATAGAGCTATGGAGGGATTTATTGTAGCAATGTTGAACATAAGGAAGGCTCTCATCCCATGTGCGTGGATGTTTTTAATTATACATCCTCAAGATATGGACAATGATCATGTTGACTAACTCTATTTGTCCATCGATTTGTGGATGGAAGGTAGTTAATTTGGTCAACTTGGTGTCCATCATCGACCATAGGTTGGACCAAAAAGTACTCAGGAACATATTATAATGCCCCATATCTTGGCCTTAGGCAGTTAAAACAATGTTGTTTACGCATCTTATCAATTCAATTCTTACCATTTGTTTGGGCTCGGTTAGATTGAGATATATATTTGAGATGTGTACATCTTGACCTATTTATGTGTTGCATGATATTAATTTTACTATCATATTCTCATGATGATAACAGATTTTGATTTGTTTAAACATGCAAATTAAGATGTGGAATTTAGGTACATGGATACCGATTCAAATTTATGTTGTGAATGCATAACAGATGCAAGACATGATAAAAATAAACATGCATTTCTTAATTGAACGTCAATACAGATATGGAATCTTATATGAAATTATGATCTATATACATGGATATGAGTTATTGATGAACTAACCTATAGGCCAATGAGCTATGTGATATCCAAATGACTACAATGATGAGGTAACATGGATGTCGTAGACATCAAGAAGATAGTGTATGCTATAAGTTATAATTATTATTTAATTTATGATTCGAAATATTGCTATGATTTTTGGTAAGTGTGGTTTTGACAGGACACACAATTTTCCCAGAGTGGTTGTTTGATGATGTGACTCTAAGAACAACAGTTTCACAATAGGGCTTGATGTAGGGTGTTGACCCTAGTTCTATAAGGAGGTGTGGAGGTATTTCCCATCGTTTATCCTCTGAAACCTAGAGTCATGGGAGGGTTGTGTGAAGTCAAGCTCCCCTAGACGTGTGATGGTGAGTTCTAGTTGTCTGTTGGGGAATCTTGGTCGAGATGTATGACACTTCCGCTTACGGGTTCTATATGGAGTTAGGTCAATATAGTTGACTCTCCAGCTTAGTCCAACATAGGAAAGGATATGATGGAAGATGGAAGTAGGTTTGGAAGGAAGGATGCTTCGATGTTAGTTGAGAATATTGATTGGGGATTAGAGATGCCACTATTATTTACTCACTTGATTCCTACCATGTTTAAAACCCTCTTTTGATTTCCTATTGATATTTTAAGTATGATAATGAGTTATTTATGAATTGGTGTAATTTTTTTCGTTAATATTATTAAATGATGGATTACTTGATCTGTTGTCCTAGATGTCTTGGTGTGATCATATAGGAACTATGCACTAGAGGCAATGGTTGTTTATCATTATTACATGCATGAGATATGTGTACGCTAGCTACACACACATACCCTACACATGTACACTAGTACATTTAATTAATGTATTAATTATTAAAGTATATTATTAACTATTTAATTGAATGTTTATTGATTATGTAAATTATATTGCATAAAAAATATCTAGAAGCAGTAAATACCTTCTTTGACTTTGATTGATGGTTGGTATGACGAATTAAATGAGCATGGTGGGTTGTCATGTACATTTTGGGGAAAATTGTTAAAATTGCATTTATTAGCTAGCATGCGAGGAAATACTTTGCATTTTATTTATTGTTGTTTAATGCAAGTTATTTATATTTTAGTTTTATTTTAATATTTTCCCAAAAATCTAGATAAGGGAGGTTGATGGATAATAATGAGGGTGGTTGAGGAGACTTGGGGAAGGGTGTATAGAAACTTGATAAATATGGAGAAGAAGTGGTGAGGAAAGGAGGGGAGGTTTGAGCATGATGAGAGGTTGTGAAATCCTTGGAAGATATATTTCTTATGATAGTTTTCTTTGAACATTTGTGCTTTGTTGTTATTGGATTCATAGGCACAGAGGGCCAAGAAACCGAAAGGTTTCTTGGAGCTAGGAAGTCAGAGAGGCTCCTAGTTGGCTGGGTGGATTCCATTGTTTCACTCTGGGCAAGCAGGAAAAGAATGGTTGGAAGCATCTTCCTACTACTAGCAAAGCTACATTGTAATTGATGATCTTCAACATACCATGGAGGAGGTATTTTCATTGGTATATTGTTGTACTTATGTTTTAAGTTTTAATTTTTAGAGTTAGCATATTACTTAATTCATCATGTTATTTATAGTTATCATTGAGCAAATGTAAAAGAGTTGTGGAAATGAAAATCAATGAAATTACGTTAAATCAAAGTTGTTAATGC
Organism: Picea engelmannii; assembly: GCA_009831015.1. NCBI lineage: Eukaryota > Viridiplantae > Streptophyta > Pinopsida > Pinales > Pinaceae > Picea > Picea engelmannii. The sequence continues at coordinate 40,975 of ML786970.1, forward strand.
ATATGTATTTAATGAGTGATTAATTGTTTGATATCCTAGATGGGTGTTACATTTGTATCGATCTAAAATAATTGTCCGTGGAAGCCCAAAATGAACCCAAACACGTTCAAAGAAGAGCTTAGTGGTGGCCTCGACTGTGATGCTCTTATTCCAGGGTACCAAAATTTCTATATTAGAGAATCGATCAATGACCACAAAGAAATAGTCATTCCCATGCTTGGTTGAAGGTATACTAGACATGAAATCCATGGAGATGGACTCCCAAGGCCTATCTGGAGTAGGAAGAGGGGTGTATAGTCCATGTTTATTGATGGTGTGTTTGGAAATGGTGCAAGAATTACAAGATCTGATGTAATTTTGGACATCTTGTTGAAGCTTCGACCAATAAAAATGTTTTGCAATATTTCCATTGTTTTGTCCACACCAAAGTGTCCTTCCACCTGACAATAATGAGCTTCCCAAATCAACTTTGCACGCTCGCTTGAAGGAACACAACGATGGCTCAGATGGCATAGTGGTCTATCCTGGAGATGAAAGACTGGAATTGGTTTTCAAGTGCTCAATGTTTGATAGGTAGCAACAAAGTTAGAGTCATTATTGTATAGTTTTGGCCACCTGGATGTATCATTCCCATGAGAGTTAAGAAATTTGGTTAGCACCACAAATGGGGGTCGATTGAGGTAGTCTACAATGCGGTTGGTGCCTCCCTTCTTGTACTTGATGTTCAAGTGGAATTATTGCAGGTACGTGGACCACTTATTGTGGCAGTCATTTTATAACTTTCCCCATGTCTGCATGAATTGCAGAGGCCTATGATAAATGTGGATGATCATTTCCTTCCCCAGAATGTTATGCTTCCACTGTCAACATGCCTACACAATAGAGTATGTCTCTTTGTCATAGGTGCGATATCTGCGACAACGTTAGATAGTGTTTCACTATGATAGGCCATTGGATTCCCATATTGAGTGAGGACTGCACCGATAGCATAATCTGGAGCATCTGTCTCAATCTCAAATGGTTATTACAGGTCTAACAGAATAAGGACTGGTGCTAAGTAGAGATGGAATTTCAAATGATCAAATGGTTTCTGTTCGGACGTGCCCAAACAAACTTGGCCTCTAATCCACCCTTAGTCACCTAGCTTAGGGCCCAAGCGATATGAGAGAACACCAATACAAACCTACGGTAGGAGTTAGCGAGGCCCAAGAAGATGTGGAGCTCAATCAGTGTCTTCGAGTCTGGATAATCACAGATGACTTAGATCATGGCTAGATCTATATGCACACCCTTCTCATCCACAATGTATTCAAAATATTGGATTCTCTGCATGTCGAAGGAACACTTCTCTAAATTGGCATATAACTTGTGTTGTTGCGGGGTTCCCAGACCAGTTGAATGTGCTTCAACTGTTCCTCCCAATTTTTTCTAAAGATGAGGATGTCATCCAGTTATACAACCAAAAAATATTTTGTGAATGGCCACAATATATCATCCATCATTTGCATGAATGTGGTTGGGGCATTAGTCAAGATGAAAGGCATGACCAGTCACTCGAAGAGACCTTCTTTAGACTTGAAGGTTGTTGATCCAGTGGATCAAATTTTCCTCAAAAATCAAAGTGCTTGGAATCGCTCCAAAATGGACATGTGTGTAGGCCTCGTTGTCACGAACCCAACACAACTTGATTAGGTTCAAACAGACATCATATGAGCAAGATAACACGTTCTGTTTATTTTTCCAAACATGCAAAATTTTGTTGACTGTACAGTCCATACAATACTGGTGTGGCAGCTAACCGTACAGTCCATACAGTTGTATAGTGACATGACAGATGCGTTGGCATGTTGTCTGGCCAGACATTGGCATACAGGTGGACGAATCTAGTGATGACATGTGTCATTATTTTTGGCAAGTGGTATGGTGCCACATGGCACCCCTCCAGTGGTTGGCAAGTGGTAAAAAATTTGGGACTCCACAGGAGTCGAACCCGCGACCTCTGGGCAGGGGTAGTGCTTCACTGCTTTGGCAGGGCCCGGGAAACCAACCCGCCCATGGTATTTCTTAAACTATATGGTTTGATTTTATTAATTGAATTGAAACAAGATTTTGTTTGGCGGAGTAAAGGGTTGGGGCCTAGTCCCATCCCCCGGTGCACATACCATACGCCCTTGTCATATGTCCACTCTATTTACCCTTTGGTGCGAACTGTTTACAACGAATGTTTAGCTTGATCCATTGCTAAGCCTCGACGCATATACCATGTGACCATTTCATATGATTGTTGGCACACACGGACTTGTTAGCACTCCATTGTGTAATCCTCGGTCACATATCGCCTTGCCATATGACCAAACACCTTCGCACGGAGGGATCTAGTCGTTGGAGCACGGGAATGTTGGGTCGTTGGCCACATGGGGCCATACAACCGAGTTCTCCGCTGGGAAAAGGGGCCAACACACTAATGGTCCTACATTTTCTCCTGATTCGCGGGAACCGTTGTGTATGTTGGGTTTTGGTGTGGAAAATACACAGAAGTTGGGTTATTCTGTCAGTGGGTGCGTTTTGGCGAGCAGGTACAACAAGCTTGAAGGGGAAAACTTCCTGGAGGTTTAACTTCTTCATTTTTTGGCCAAACCAGGTGCTGAAAAAGCCCAGCTAGGGGTTTTTGGACGTTCTGAAGCCATTGGAGACATCTATTTTGTATTATGAGCACTATAAGAGCCCTTTTTAAGCATAATGAAAATTATCCAAGGGAAGTTGGACCAAGAGATGTATCCCAAGAGAGGGGTGAACTCCTTTATCATTTGTTGTGTTATGTGTTCATTATTGATGGTTTTTATATGTCTGATATGCTGCTCCTGTTTAAGTAAAACTCATTTAATTTATGTGTTAGTAACTTGATTCGATTACCCAAACACATACCATTTTTACACTTGCAATTTTAGGAGACAAGTCTTCTTCATTTTAAAGATCTATTGGAAACAAATTCATTCCATTTTCAGATCAATTGGTATCAAAGCTTTGGTTTTTGAAGGCTTGATTGTTTGCAAGTTTTTTTTGTTTTATGATGCTTACAAGGTTGAATCTCACAAGAGGAGAAGGTCAACTTGTAGAGCCAAGTTCTCAACTATCAAGAAGGAGAACTATCAAATCACCTCAAGCTTCAAGGAGATATTCACCAAGTATGGCTCATGAAGAGAGTCATAGAACTCTTCCTTCAGAGGAGGAAAATTTCAGAAAATATTTTTATGATATGACTAATATGGTCAAAGTTTTGTTTGAAGAAATAAATGAAAGATTGCAAGGAGAAATCTCCAACCCTCCAAAGGGCAATGGAGACAGTGGTGATAAAAATCCAAAGGGAAATGGAGGGAATGGTGATTATTCACCTCCTTCACCTCCATCTTCCACCTATTCCACCATTTCACAACCACCTCCAAATTCTCCAAAAGAACATGGTAAAAATCCTTTTCTTAAGCTTGATATTAAGTTTGAATTTCCAATGTACAATGGAGAGGTAAATGTTGAGAAATTAGATAATTGTATTCATCAGATTGAAGTGTATTGTAGGACACAAAGAATCACAGATGATGAAACTAAGATTCAACTTGCTTCTTTAAGATTGGATAGTGCAACACTCATTTGGTGGGAAGCCAAAACTCAAGAGGACATGAAGAAACATGGTAAAATTTTATCCTCTTGGAATGATTTTATTGTTGCAATTAAAAGGCAATTTTATCCATTAGCATACATGCAGAAAGCTATTATGGATTGGCAAAACTTTAGGCAAGCTAAAGGGCAAGATGTGCAAAGATTCACTCAAGAATTTAGGAGAAGATCTTTGGTATTGGGTATAGATTTGTCTTCTTGAGAAACTTTACTCAAATACATTGGAGGTTTGCATAGCTACGTGAGGCATACAACACTTATGTTTAACCCTTCAAATCTAGATGAAGTTTGTGTACAAGCTACTCATTTAGAGGCAAGAGGAAGGAATGAACCTCAAAAGGGAAGCAAGAAGTCTTTTAAAGGAGACAAGGGAAAGAGGAAGTTTGAAGAAAATGGAAAGAAAAATGCTCCAATCAAGAAAGAGAGAGAGAACTCTCATGTAAACATTGTTCAAAATATGGCCATGATGAAGACCATTGTTGGAAACTTCATCCTAAAAAGAGACCCAAAAATTTCAACAACAAAGAGAAACCAAACATCGTTGCAACTATACAACAATATTTAGGATTTGATTCATAAGATGAAACAAAAATCACAACCATGGGTATTCAAGGTAAGAATACTATTGCTAGCACTAGTTCTTCAAATTCTCCCATCAATGAAACTCAACATGAAAAAGAAAGGATAGAGATTTTCCACATAAGGGTAATTTCAAAACATACCAAGATAGATACTCTTTTTGATACGACATCACAAGCAAACCTCATTTTTGAAGACATTGTCAAGAAACTAGATTTGGAAACCACTCCTCATCCTAAACCATACCCTTTAGGTTGGATATGTGACAATGTCAAATTGCATGTGATAAGAAGGTGTAAACTCAGATTTGTCATCGCTGCAAACTATATAGATGCGATAGAGCTTAATGTTATTCCATTGGATATTTGTGGTATTGTGTTGGGAAGCCCATATTTATATGGTAGGAGATCCATCTTTCATTGTCATGAGAAAAAGTATCATTTGTTTAAAAATGGAGTTGAGTACATTGTTAGAGCACATACAAAGAAGATGAATTCGTCACTTACAAATGTTGGACAAATGAAGAGACTAGTCAATGCTAGTAAGAACCTTGTACTTTTAATGATTAAACCCAAAGACAATGATGAAGAAGAAGTTCTCAAAGGATGTGATGCAAAGTTACAATCTGATTTGTACGAGGTTGTTAACGAAAATGTTGAGATGTTTCAGGAACCAAGGGGATTTCCTCCTAAAAGGGGTATCCAACATGAGACTTTATTGCATCAAGGAGGTCCTCTTCCAAACATTGACATATGCTACATGTCAGACATGGAGAATGTTGAAATCAGAAAACAAGCCCAAGAGTTTCTTAACAAAGGGGTCATCAAACCAAGCACTTTGCCATGCAGATCACCAATTGGTTTGGTACCAGAGAAAGATTGTATATGATGTATGTGGGTAGATTTTAGAGCCTTGAACAAGACTATGAATTTTATTGTTGAAGGAGACATATGGAAGAAAGTTTTGAAAGCAAAGGAAGATTCATTGTATGCCTTGACAAGCTATGTTTTCCACTTGGTGATAAGGTATAAGAAAGACATTTCTGACAGAGTTGTTGATATTCTTACTAGGCCTATTGTTAGTGATTTAGTTATTTTCAAGCATAATCAGGTCATGCATAAGAGCTATTTGGAACAATATGATTTAGATGCTGATGGAAAAAATGTTTATGCAACTTTGTGTCATACTAACCAAGTTGAGGAATTGGATTTCTATGTGCATGGTAAACTTTTGTATCTTGGCAAGCTATGTTTTTCACAGGGTGAAAGAGTCAACATGATAAGGGAAGCATATTTTTCTCTTGTTGCTGGCCATTTTGGTGTAGGCAAGAAGTTAATTGAACAAGTTCAGTTTGTACAACAAACCGTTCAAGAACAGTTGAGAAAGAGCCAATCCAAGTACAAGACAAGGCATAACAAGTTTCGTATGGTCTGAAAGGCACCAATCCAAGCAAGGCCAAGTGGTTTGAGATTGGAAGGGTGAGCGAATTGTACCCTCATCTTCAAATTGACTAAAAGTAGTCTTTTGGAGGTCCAAAAGCTTCCCAATGGGGAGGTGTGATCCAGAGGATCAATTTTTTCTCAAAAATCAAAGTGCTTGGAATCACTTCAAAATGGACATGTGCGTAGGTCTCATCATCACGAACCCAACACAACTTGAATGGGCTCAAACAAATGTCGTATGAGAAAGATATCGCGTTCTGTTCATTTTTCTAAACAAGCAAAATTTTGTTGACTATACAATCCATACACTGTTGACGTGGAAATTGATCGTATATCCCATACAGCCATACAATGACATGGCAGATGCATTGGCATGCTGACTGGGCAGACGTTGGCAGAAAAGTGGACGAATCCAGTGATGACACGTGTCATTATTTTTGGCAAGTGGTATGGTGCCACGTGGCCCAGTTGTGGGCTACCACGTGGCACCCCTCTAGTGGTTTGCAAGTGGTAAAAATTTTGGGACTCCATAGGAGTTGAACCCGTGACCTCCGGGCGAGGGTGGTGCTTTGGCAGGGCCCGGGCAACCAGCCTGCCCATGGTATTTCTTAAACTATATGGTTTGATTTTATTAATTGAATTGAAACAAGATTTTGGTTGGCAGAGTAAAGGGCTGGGGCCTAGCCCCAACCCCCAACACACATGCCATACACCCTTGTCATATGTCCACTCTATTTACCATTTGGCGTGGACTATTTACAACGAATGTTTATCCCGGTCCATCGTTAAGCCCCGACGCATATACCATGCAACCATTTCATATGATTGTTGGTGCACGCGGACTTGTTAACACTCCATTGTGTAGCCCCCAGTCACATATCGCCTTGCCATATGACCAAACACCTTCATGCAGAGGGAGCTAGTCGTTGGAGCGCACGACTGTTAGGTCGTTGGCCACATGGGGCCATACGACTGAGTTCTCCACCGGGAAAAGGGGCCAACGCACTAACGGTCCTACGTTTTCGCTTGATTCACGAGAACCATTACGTGTTTTGGGTTTTGGTGCAAAAAACACACAGAGGTATGGTTAGTCTGTCAGTGGGTGCGTTTTGGCGAGCAGGTACAACAAGCTTGAAGGGAAAAACTTCCAGGAGGTGTAACTTCTTCATTTTCTGGCCAAACCAAGTGCTGAAAAATCCCAGCTAGGGGTTTTTGGATGTTCTGAAGCCATTGGAGCCATATATTTTGTATTTTGAGCACTGTAAGATCACTTTTTAAGCATAATGAAAATGATCCAAGGGAAGTTGGACTAGGAGATGTATCCCAAGAGAGGGGTGAACTCCTTTATCATTTGTTGTGTTATGTGTTCATTATTGATGGTTTTTATATGTTTGATATGATGCTCCTATTTAAGTAAAACTCATTGAATTTATGTCTTAGTAACTTGATCCGATTACCCAAACACATACCATTTTTACACTTGCAATTTTAAGAGACAAGTCTTCTTCATTTTAAAGATCTATTGGAAACAAATTCATTCCATTTTCAGATCAGTCTTCCATACATTAGTTTTCTCAATCGACACTTGGTGGTAGCCTAAATTTAGATCAATCTTACTGAAAAATTTATCTCCCTTGAGTTGATCGAGAAGATCATCAATCTGGGGGATTGGTTACTGGTTTTTGACTATGATATTTTTCAGGGATCTATAATCAAAACAAAGTTTCCATGTCCCATCCTTCTTCTGTACCATAACAATTGGGCTACCACAAGGTGAGGATATTGGTCTAATGTGGTACTTCAGAATTAGTTCTTGGATCTGGAGTTTGATTTTTTCATTCTACATAACATAACACATATATACAGGGTCATTAGGAAAAAGAGCATTGGGTGTCAAATCAATTGAGTGCTTTACCTAACACTGCAAAGGCACTCCAATAGTTGAGGAAAAGATTTCTTTGTACTCTTATACTGTCTTGTCCACCTGCTACTATTGTGGAGAGAGACCTCGTGCAAAGGTTTTGGCTATTGCAGTGACCTTTCGTTCACCTTCCAATTGGACCATAAATAGGAAAAATCTTGCAGTCTGAGAGACCACCTTTCTGCACTACTTCATGGGGATCAAAGAGACCACAATAGTTGGGACTGCCTCCAATACCTTGTAGATTTGACCTCACAAAGTAATAATGACACTACGTGGCCTAGATTCCTAAACAACATGATGCTTCCACATATATGGTTTTCCTAAAAGAACATCACAAAATTCAAGGGGGTAAAATCACACAATACCTCATCTTTGAAGGGTTTGATTTCGTAGTGTAGGGGACATTGTTGGCTGACGTGGATGTTCCGTCCCTAGCTGATCCAACCGATGGTGTATGACTGAGGATGTGACGTCGTTGTTAGGTTCAATCTCTTGATGGCCTTTGTTGAGATTAGATTCTTCTGGCTACTGTTGTCAACAATGAAATGGAGGGGGTTCCCTTCACCCACATATGTGAGTGGAAGAGGGGCTCCACTTCTTTAGGCTCCTATAGTTGGAATTGTTTGGTAGCGATGGTGAAAATGGGTTCTGCATCAATGATTTGTTTTCCCTTATCCGGTTATGAATCAGAGTTTGAGTTTGCATCCAACTTTGAGGCTTTTGTCTCAGCCAACAATGATTGTTTGGAGCAACATTCATCAGTGGTGTGCCAAGGGATTTTGTGGAACTCACACCACTTTCCAATGTCCTTCTTCGACTTCCCACGACCCTTCTTTTCTTGTGGCTTGGACTGGTTTTCTTGGGGCTCACCATCCTTACTCTGTCCTTTTCTCCGGGAATTAGGGCCACCTTTATCGTGCTTCTTCTACGATGGGTTTGCATAATTGAAATCCTACGTATTCTTTTGGTTGAACTTTTGCTCGATCTTGACAACATATTGGTAAGCGACTCCCAATGAGGATATTTCTAGGAACTCCATATATGTTTGGATGTGCCTATGTAAGCCTCTGTGGTACTTCAGGACCAGGTGTCGTTCAGAGTCTTTAATACCTAGATTTGTGTGCAAGATATGGAAGATAAGGCAGGGATATAGCAAGGAAACACACATATATATTGCAAGAAACATAGTAATATAATTAAACTTAGATTCTATTAATGATTGTATGGAATACAAAAGACTGTAAAATTCAAAGCACACAAGCTAGCTAGAATGGTGGTATCTTATCTCTGAAGAGAGAGATGTGTCGGCTATTCTCATTCGCAAGATGTTGATTACAAAGAGGCAAAAAATGCCTTTTTAACATAAAACATCAATGAGAAAACCCTAAACATCTAAAACCATAACCCCAAAAGATGAAATTCCAAAAGGTTTGTGGGCCTCGATGTGGTTAGTTGACACGTCAAATTCACGGGGGTGCAAATTTTGCATATGATCTTTGTTTGGGGCACTCGATACCCATTCATAAAGGTCTATTCAAGGAGTACACATTTTGTTTGGCCTAGAATATGCCTTTGGCTACATGCTAGGTGCTATCGTGCGAAAACAAAACATCGTTTAGGGCCTCAAAATGGCCCCGAAAGTTTGGGACCCAAAAAACCATAGAAAAAATGCCAATAGGTGGGTGGCCACTAGTATCCACTTGGATCATATGGGTAGAAAAATAGTTTGAAGTAGTCAAACTAGTATGGAGCTTCCAATAAGAAAGAGAAGATGAAGGGAAAAGGGAAAAATAAGAAGATTCTTGCAACTACACACATGTGCAAGGACCCTAACAACCATTATGAACATTGTAGGATTAATGGTCACTCCAAAGAAAAATGTTTGAAATAACATCTAGAGGTGGATCCTAGGAACTACAAGAAAGAGAAATGCAAGAAGAAAAATATTCTAATGGAAGCAGGAAAGGAGACAGAAAGAAACACAAATGCGGGTGAAAAAATTGTGTGTACAACAATGAAAAAGGAGGTGACCCTAAGTAGCCTCCAAAACAAAGAGGAGAAGGAGATGAAAAGGCTATTCCATATCAATATTAAGTTTAAAAAGAATAAAGTAGATGCTTTGTTCGATTTTGGTTCATAGGAAAAGCTCATTGAAAAATACCTTGGGTTTAGAAATGCATGATAAAGTTCATCCATACCCTTTGCGTTTGGTGAAAAGTGATGCAAAGTTAGAAGTTACCAAGTAGTGCAGGCTTATATTTGTTACCATGAAAATTTTATTAATGAAATAAGTCAATGTAGTGGAAAATAAGAAACAAGTATGAAAGATCGGATGTTTGATAAGAGATACCTTAAAGAGAATAAATACTTATTTATTCTCTTATAGATACCCTTTACCATCACCCTCCTGGCGAACGAAGCAAATGTCCCTTTCTTCCCGGAACAAGGATAGTCACTTTCCTTTCTTCATAGTTCAAGTAGGTCCCAGTAATAGTAAGTTAGTGACAGGGTTGCTAAGCAATCCCAAGACCGTATGTGTTGGCAAGCGCCTAATCTGGGCCAGTGAATGTAAAGGTTAGGCTAGTCCAAACAACACCGACGAGAGGAGTGTGTTGCGTAGGGAGCCAACCAACGGTCTTCATGTGTGTCTTGTAGGGTTTAGTAGTCCCTATATGCATATGAGGGATGTTTTCTTCATAACCAGGGAAAACCGATACTGCCTAATCAAGGATGGTAAATATTTTATCATCAATGCATAGAATGGGAAGTCTAATATCTCTCTAGTAGGTGCACACCAAGATAGAAGATTGACTAGCTCAACCAAGAACTAGAAAGACAAAAAATTAGAAAGTGTGAAGACATCCTTTAAAGGATGTATCCAAGAGTAGAAGAGCTAGTTGGAAGAGATTTTGCATGCATATAAATAATTATTCCAAGATCCAAAAGGAATGTCACCCAAGAGGGAATTGGAGCATGAGATATATTTATTTCAAGACATCCTTTACCAAATATAGGACAATACAACAATCCATATTAACATATGATTACTTAAAGAAGCAATTGCAAGAATTGTTGGAGTAGGGAGTCATAAGACCAAGTACCTCACCATGTGATTCCCTTATCATTTTAGTACCAAAGAAGGATGAGAATTTGAGAATGTGCATTGACTACAAATCATTGAACAAGATCATTCTCAAGAATTTGAATACCCTTTTCCCCATATTAATGATTTGTTAAATCAGCTACACCAAGCAAAGTATTTCACCAAGATGGATTTGAAATCTACATATCATAAAGTTTTGATCAAGGAAGAAGACAATTGGAAGATTGCCTTCGAGATGAAGCAAGATCTATATGAGTATTTAGTAATGCCTTTTGGTTTGAGTGATGTTACTTTTATGTGTTTAATGAATGATGTGTTGTGTCCATATCTAGATTAATTTGTTATAGTTTATTTGGACAACATTTTGATCTTTAGTTATACTTGGGTGGAGCATGTTGAACATCTAAGAAAGGGATTGGAGACACTAAGAAAAAATTACCTAATAGCAAACATAAAGAAGTGTGGGTTTTCTAAGCATCCCTTGGTACATTAGGGACATGTGATTGGTGTAGGTGAGTTAAATATTGATCCTACAAATATAGAGACCATTCTTATGTAAGTCGTTCCTACTAATGCAATTTTGTAGAAAAAACCCAATATTTAAAAAAGTTCATGGCATCACTTTTAGTTTTGGAAACACCACTTCATACTATAACATCAATTGGTAAGAGTTTCTAATAATGTATAAGATTGGACAAAAAGCCTTTGAAGATTTGAAGTACAAGACTACTTAAGATTCAACCCTAGCATTACCAAACTTGCAAATCAAGTAATTCAAGGTAGAAACTGACTCGATATCATTGAACCATGTCTTAGAGTTTAAGATGAATTAATTTAAAAGTGTGTAAATTTTTTGGTTTAACCGGGGATGATATCCAAATACATTTGTTTTCTTCTACTCTATCTCTCTTTTCTGGTAAGAGAAATACTTATTGTGTCAGGGATGGATAATAAGCATCAATTTCAGTTCTTTGTACATTTTGCACCAAAGTATATTTATTAGCTCCGTAGCATGAATCATTATCATGGCTTGGCACTGAGCAGTTCTATAATTATAGTTCAGATCATGGCATGTTATCCTGTGTATTGCTGCACTGCGAGGGGCCATTACAGTGAAGCATAAGAAATCTGAATGTCACACAAAAATATTGGAAATATTGGATGGCAGTGACAACGTTTTATGGGAATTATAACTACGGCCCAGAGTATGAAGTCCAGTCCTCTCTACTGGAGAGCGAGCGGTTTTCCTCGTGGGAACGCTCTGAATAATAGAAAGTTGGATGGAGCAGCAGAACCAAAGTCAACCTGACGTTGCGTCCAGCAGCTGTTGGGTCCACTCATATGACCATTGATAACCCAAATAAAAAACCGAAGTTTCTCACCAGCTATATATATTTTTTCCAATTATGGCAGAACCGGACCCTAAACAAATCGTGGAGTACCGTTAATGGAATTGGACGAAAACTTGCTGTCACAATGTGAGTTACACGTGAAATATAATTAAAAATTATTGATAATTTTCAACATTCTTTTAAATCTATGAAAATAAAATAAATTACGATCATAAAATAAATAACGAAATTGTCAAAACTATCAAATCAATTGTTTGATTTAAAAATTATTTCAACATTTTTTTAAATCTATAAAAATAAATAAATAATAAAATTGTAAAATCCATCAAATCAAATTTGACAAACTTGACAAACTTGATAATTTTAAAATTCCTTTCCTTAATCAATTAATGCATCGATAAGCTCTGTGGAAAATAAGAGTAACCGACCCAAAAATCCATCAAATCAAATATGACAAATTTGACAAACTATTTAATTTTAAAATTCCTTTCCTTAATCAATTAATGCATCGATAAGCTCTGTGGAAAATAAGAGTAACCGACCCAAAAATCCATCAAATCAAATTTGACAAATTTGACAAACTATTTAATTTTAAAATTCCTTTCCTTAATCAATTAATGCATCGATAAGCTCTGTGGAAAATAAGAGTAACCGACCCAAAAATCAGAGTTGGAAGACTTTTTTATATCCCTTCTACACATCGGTATGCCTTTTCATGCGAATAACGCTTCTTTCTTCCCTTTCAATTATCCTTCAAAAGGTAAACCAACTTCATAATTGAAAAAAAAAAATCTCTTTCACTCTTTCACTTTGGGACCATCTTATCATTATTGCCCCAAAAAAAAAACCTAAAGCATTATTTTTTGTGATCTTACTTCAATCAAAGTTAGGCAATGAATCACTTACTTTAGAATGAATATATATATTCATTTTACTCTTTGATTTTGGGACCATCTTATCATTATTGTAAAAAAAAATAAAAAAAATTAAAGCATGATTTTTTGTGATCTTTCTTCAATCAAAGTTAGGCAATGAATTACTGACTTATTATTTTTTGTGATCTTTCTTCAATCAAAGTTAGGTAATGAATTACTGACTTATTGGTTTTTGTGATATTTCTTTAATCAAAGTTAGGCAATGAATGTGACTTTACTCTCTCTATATATATAGATTTTGAGGTTATACACAAACTTATTATTTTTTGTGATATTTCTTTAATCAAAATTAAACAATGAATCATTATATATATATATATATATATATATATATATATATATATATATCTTTGATTTTGGGGCTATATCTTTGTAACAAGATTCAAATTCACCTAAAACATTATCTCTTGTGATCTTTCTTCCATCAAAGTAGAGGTTATGAATATTTTTATATAAATGGTTTTTCAATAGATTTAATAATAAATTTTAATTAAGTATTTATGTTTGATTTTTGGTTATGCACATAATGAAATAGTATCTATTGGTCATCTTTCTTCAATCAAAGTCAAAAGGAAATACATATTAAAAATAAATTGTTTATCAATAAAGTTAATAATAAATTTTAATCAAATACTTATGGTTCATTTAATGGTTATATGCATAATGCAATAGTATTTAAAGATAGGTTTATGTTGCAAATAAGGAAAAATCAAGGATGAGGTGCATGTAATGTTATAGTGTCTTACATATAAACAAGTAATGCGAAAGTATTTAATTTGGCATGAAGATTTTAGTAGTGTATATAGTTTGCTGAGTTTTCCAACACAACAAATGACCCTTGTATTAAGGATGTTTTATAATCACTAAGAATAAAAATTGTCTATCCTTGGTGCTAGTGAAGCACACCATGTGGGATCAATATGACATGGGTGTTCACTCAAGGTTCCACCTTCACAAGCTCTATTGATAGGGCATCAACCTTTGGGTATAGAAATCTTGCAGGAGGGGAAAATGTGTGGCAGGATTAGTTGTATGAGGAAACTATTATGTGTATCAATGATGTGATGATCATCCATCATCACAATGTAGGTACAAGGTATTGAATGACAAGGAAAGGGGAGTAGCTCTAGGGGAATTATGGTGTGTTTCAAAGTCAATTAGGAGAGAAGTTGTAGGATCTATTGAGTGTGTAATTGATAAGGGGAATAAAACAATATGGACAATGAATCTTGACTAGTCATTATGAGATCCATATAATATATTTGGAATTGTAGGTGGGAAGAGGCATTTCCAAAACTTGGTTTCAACAATTGGCATGCACTAGCAAATGATGTCTTCCCCTAGTATTTGTGGTAATGGTTGATATTGAATAGGTTGTCACCATGTTCAAAGAACTAACCTCACATCTAGAAGGATATTGTTGTGCTTGTCATCCTAATTGTCGATGTTCACTCAACTTGCCTTCTTCAAATGTTATTTTGTAGGTAGGATGAAATATGTGTATTATGTGAGAGCGTCTTTTTCTTTTCCTGTTGGAAGGGTAGGTCCACAAGCCAACTGAGTATATTGTTGAAGAAAAAGGCATTTGCATAATGTTGCTAGATAGGATGATGATCAATCATCTCTTAGGGTTTTGAGAAGATGCAAGCGATAACAATACATGGAGTCAAGCCAAGGTTCAAAGAATATTAAAGCACACCAACTTTCATTATAGAAAGCGATATTTTTTATAATATTAGGTGGTAAAAAATAGACCCAATATTGGGAGAGATCCATGTAAAGGAGGCATAAGTAGTCAATATAATTTGCATTCTCTTATCAAATCTATTATTGTATTTCTTTGCCATTTTATCCAATAAATAGGGTGGGGAAACACCTAAGAGGACATAATATTGTTGACCTACTAGTTGGTAATGTTGTTGTTGATGTGCATGACTATACGAAGAATGGTCTTAGATTTGAAATTAGTTGAGAATGTGAGATCAAATAGCCACCCTAATATTAATAACAATAGGGGCTAGATTACTCATGCATTTATCATGTCAAATTAGGGGTCTAAATGCTTGTGAGATGTCATTCATTGTATGCCGGCTATAGATTCTAAGTTTCCTTGATTTCCGACAATGTCTTTCATTTAAAATAGGAAAAAACCTTAATCTTCTTAAACAAAGACTATAAGTGAAATGGCAAATCCAATCTATAATTTATTTTTTAAACCACTGTTATGAAAAACATAACTTGTTGAATAAAAAACTAAATAAAATTTTAGAGAACACACAAATCTACATAAATGAAATTAACTCTACCTAGAAATTAAAAGTGAAGTTAAAGGAATTAACTATCTTGGAAATCACTCTACCAAAAACTTTTTAAGAAAAATAAATAAATAGAATAGTTGATTAAACTATATGCAAAATGTGAATATTAAAAATTAAATTAACTAATATACAACAACACATGTTCATGGGCCATGTCTCAATGGAATAAAATGTTGGTTTGCAACTATAGTAACAACACTCTAATTTACTACTTTTATCAATTACATGAGAACTCAATCACTCATCAAACTAAATAAAAAAATTCAAAAATTAAGATAAATTATCAAAATAATTTTTTTATTTTTTTTTAATCCAAATAATTTTTTAAACCATTTT
>ML786970.1:57343-78704 GCA_009831015.1 Picea engelmannii
AAAAAATACTTTGGATTCTGGTGGTGGATGGGTCGGAATCGTTTATTGCCCAGATGAAATCGTGCTTAAAAAATTCCCTATGGTGATCTTCTTTCCACGTGAATAAAATAAATTTATGTGTCTAATATTTTGACTTTTATAATTAACATACACGGATTTAGATATTTAATTTTTATTTTATCTTATATTTGCCTATTTCTTTATTTAAATGTCTAATTATGAATCTCTCATACATTGATACTTTGCATTAATTAAAGAGAAACGATCCATTTCTCGTTTAGTGGTTCGATGATAATGTAGAGTCAGTTTTTTTCCCTTTATTTCAATTTAATTAACAATTTTTGTCAGGTAATTAGAATTTCTATTATTATAACATTTGATATGGTTAAAGTGGTTGGTTTTCTTTCATAAATTATTATTGGAACCATGTCTCTTCACCTTTTCAAATGTTTCCTTAAATTATTGGAACTATGTCTCCTCTTCACCTTTTCAAATGTTTTCTTACTTGAGGAGACTAGCATTAGCATTTGAGGAGGTGACTCTTTAGTCATATTTGTATAGGTGTCTACATCACATCTTTGGGTGGTAGGGCATACTGTTCCTCAAGTCCTTTTAATTAAGATTTTGTGATGTACTTCTTTTAACAATCATATAATCATATGGCTAGGGTTGTTATGCAACTATGTTTGTGTGTGAATGGTGGTTGGTCATGGAGGTTATGAACCTAATAATAATGTCTTAACTTGGATAAGAATATGTGTAGCATGGTTAGGTATTAGTGATGGAATTTGATGATCAAAATGCTTCATTGTCAAATACATTCAAAAAATTAAATTGCATGTGTTTTCAAACAAAACAAAATAATCAATATGATTGAATATACACATGAATTCGTCATAATGATAAGTAAAAATTATTTCCAAATTTCAACCCTGCTAGGTATACATGCATAAGTGAAGGTGAATACAAACAATTATATACAAGAGAGGCTCCCTAACTTTAGAGGTACCAATGAATGGTTTGAGAATCTTCTCTAGATTCTTACAACATTGTCTTAGTGATCCGAAAAGATCTTTTAAATGACAATGGTTGAATTATTTAGCACGTGTTAATTAACCAGTTAAGGAAGCTGAATGAAAGAGGAAGAATTATGAATGAATCATGACAACCATATATACATACACAAATATGCAATAAAGCAAGAAGAACAACAAACCATAAACACCAATGTGATAACGAAGTTCAACAATCTCGCCTACGTCTATGGGCCTTTGTCTCAGTGGGTGAGGCTTTCTTATTTCTATTCAAAGATTTAAAATGGCATCACAACAATGTCAAAAGGTTACAAAACTGATCTGGTCTTGTTCTACCAGATCTCTAGAACCCAACAAAAGAAATGAAACTGAAATCGGATGACCAGAGCTCCTAGAAATGGCTCACAAAGGTGTGCTCCTCAATAGCTTCCCTGCATAAAAATGGCTTTGGCTTTGCAAATCTTCAGCATAAACCCACTCTAAATGTCCTCCATGGCTCCAAGAAGCCCTGGTTTATATAGATATGAAGTTGGTAACCATCTCCCAACTTCCCCCCAAAATCTGGCCTAAAAAAGGGCCCAATATCCCCGAATATTGGCCAAAAATCTCCAAAACTGCCCCAAAAATCATTGAAAATCACTATAATATGGTTTAAAAACCATTTTTGCACATAAATTCAGGGCGTAACCCCTTTAGAGTTGGACCCTGGTCGTATTAGACACCTACACGTGGCCACAGGCTTATCTCCAAACGCGATGCCCCCCCTCGACTATTTTGGCACCTGGTCGTGTGGCTTGATCCATGTGGCCAGGCCTTATCCCTTTCCACATGCAACTATGATAATACTTACCCCATGGTCAAGCATCCTGGTTGGCGAGCTAGCCCGATTGACTGGGCACTAACCGTATACACCTACACCACAGTTAAACGCCAGGTCATATGGTAAGTGTGCCGAAACCGAGGGTTGAGGGCTACATCCATATCTGCGCGCTATGGTATACTCTGGTCACATGTAGTGGACGTATGGTGGTTCGCGTCAGAGGCTAGGGCCTAGCCCCAGCCCTAACATCTGTTGAATAACACATAATTTTAATTCAAATATAAAACAAACCATATTCGGTTAAGATCCAAATGGTAGGCGGGTTGGCTAGCTCGACCATGCCAAACCCTAGCTTGGTGGGAGGTCTCGCGGTCGAAACTTGTTGGGTCCAAAACAATTTTTCCATAACAATAAACCAACCAATGGGTGTCACGTGGCAGCCCATGTCTGGGCCACGTGGCACCACGCCATTTGTCGAAACAATGTCACGTGTCAAATGCCTAATGGTCCACTTATTTGTTGAGATGTTAACCAGGTCACTGCCACTGTACCTGCCACGTGTTGGACCTGCCATGTCATTAGTACGGATGTGCCACGTGTCACCCTTGTAGTGGTGACACTTGTCACTCCCTGATTGGCCCACTTGTCTATCCACATCAACAGTCTGTACACCCAATCACCTTGCCACGTGGCACCTCCAGATGTTGCCATGTCAGTGCCAATTGTGCCTTCCATGTCAGTTGTATGGCCATACGACTTGTATAGTCAACTGCCACGTGGCACTATACAGATTGTACAGTCATCATTTTTTTTGCCTATTTGGCAAAACAAACAGATCACGATATCAAGAGCATATGACATCTATTTGAGCCCATTCAAGTTGCGTTGGGTTCGTATCGATGAGGCCTACACACACATCCATTTTGAAGCCATTCTGAGAACGTTTATTTTTAGGCCTTTTTGAGCCCCATCAAGCTCCTGGATCCAATTCTGGATCACACCTCCCCACTAAAGGAACTTTTGGTCCCCAAAAGGTTACTGACCAGTCATCAAGCTTGGGATAGGCCACTTGGCTTGTTCCCTGTCTTTAAACTCTGTCATGTGCACCTGTCTCATCAAGATCAATTGTAACACAATCATGACAACTAACAACATATTGTTAGCCATTTGTACCCTGTCACATCTTACTGAAGCCACTATCATCCATGTAGACAACATTAATAATGGTAGAATAAAAAATATGACTGCAAACGAGCTGATATGTTTGTAATATTTGCACGACATTAGCCTATCTTGAAGCAAAGTGTGATTGATTTTCCATTCTACAATCATCTCATGTTCTTGCTTAAGATCGATTACTTGATTTGAAACAATTATAGGCATGTTTCTTGCTTGAGACGCCTTTCTTAATTGTTCCATAGTTTGAAGAGATTTATTTGCCTTTAAATGATGAGCATGAACCACATATTCTTGACCTACTTTGGTTAAGTGATATTGATTCTTTGTTATGTAGAAGATTGTTTTTCGATCATATAAGTAAGGAATACCTAAGACCATTCCACATTCACTTAGTGGCACCACATCACATGTTACCTCATCCACAAACTTAGATGAAATTGAAAATTTTAATGTGCACTGCTTTGTTATGTGCAATTGATGATTGTTTCTTATTCATTTAAGTGTGTAAGGCTTATGATGTATCTGTGTGTTTAATCCCAATTGTTTAACCAATTCCTCAGAAATTAAGTTAGATTGAGATCCACTATCTATCAATGTGTCAACCTTATTGTGCCTCATGATGACCCTTATGTGAAACAAGTTACTTCTACAATCAAATCCATCACCAATATTACCTATCATACCAACCAATGAGACTTTAGATTCGTCAACTGAATCTGATCCCAAGTCTATTGGTCATGTTGTCACTGCAACTGTTTGCCTCCCTTTCTTTTCCTTGAACCACTTTGGTCTCTTCTCGGGATGCAATTTCCAACATCGGTCCTCAACATGCCCCTCTTTCTTGCAATGCTTGCAAGAGGGCTTCTCTTCCTTTCTTGCCATTGAATTTTTCTTCTTGCCATTCCACTTCCTTTTGTCCTCTTTCTTTGAAGACGACTCCCTTGATACACCAACACTTGTTTTCCCTGCTTCAATGTATGTCACTTGAATAGAAACCTCATCAAGATCAGTTGGTCCAAACATGAATACAATGTTTCGAATATGTGTAGGTAAACCTCCTATATACTTCATAATAGTTTCTTGGGTATGTAAAGGAATTTCTAACATCAATGCCATTTTACGAATTCCATATGTGTATTCTTGTACTGTTTGTCCTTTTCTTAGTTTTAAAGCTTTCCATTCAATTAATTCTTTCTCTTTATAACCCAAAGGATAGAATTGTTTTCTAAGTGCAAAAATAAAACTTTGCCATGATGGAAATACATTACCCACTTGTTGTGTGCCATTTTGCAACTTGCTTTGCCACCAAATGAGTGTTGTGCCTGCAAGTGTAAGGGATGCCAACTTGATCTAAGTTGCCTCATACTTGATTTGTTTCACACTGCAATAAACCTCCATTTGTCTGACCCAATTGTCAAGTCTCTTTGCATTAACTTCACCATCATATATGGACATGTTTCTTTGCAGTGGATTTGGAACTTGAACTTGAAGAAGAAGGAGAAGAAGGAGGTGAATATGAAGGTGAAGGAGGAATTTGAGGAGGATCCTCTCCTTCTTCACTTTTTCCCTTTGAAGATTCACCCAGATTCGGTCTCTTCCATTCAAAGTAATCATCATGCAAAACCTTCATCATCTCCGACATAGCAAAGAAAGTTTTTCAAAACTCTTTCTCATCTTGAGAAAGTCCCTCTTTCGATGCCATCTTCTCGCTTTGAAAATTTCTATTTCTCAATCCAATCAATGGATTTTATTCAACAAGCTCGCCTTCACCACGATGTAGCTTTTCCCTGGTTAATATGCAAAACTCAAATCCAAACGTCAACTAGCTCTGATACCACTTGATTTGAAAATATCTTTTAAATGACAATGGTTGAGTTATTTAGCAAGTGTTAATTAACCAGTTAAGGAAGTTGAATGAAAGAGGAAGAATTATGAATGAATCATGACAGCCATATATACAAATGTAGATCTGAAATAAAGCAAGAAGAACAACAAACCATAAACACCAATGTGATAACAGAGTTCGACAATCTCGCCTACGTCTCCGGGCCTTTGTTTCAGTGGGTGAGGTTTTCTTATTTCTGTTCAAATCTTTAAAATGACATCACAACAGTGCCAAAAGGTTACAAAATTGATCTGGTCTTGTTCTACCAGATCTCTAGAACCCAAAAAAAGAAACGACATTGAAATCGAATGACCAGAGCTCCCAGAAATGGCCTGCAAAGGTGCGCTCCTCAATAACTTCCCTGCATAAAAATAGCTTTGGCTTGGCAAATATTCAGCATAAACTTGCTCTGAATGTCCTCCATGGCTCCAAGAAGCCCTAGTTTATATAGATTTGAAGTTGGTAACCATCTCCCAACTTCCCCCCAAGATCTAGCCTCAAAAAGGGCCCAATATCCCCCAATATTGGCCAAAAATCTCCAAAACGGCCCCAAAAATCATTGAAAATAACTATAATATGGTTTAAAAACCACTTTTGCACATAAATTCAGGGTGCAACCCTTTTAGAGCCGCCCCCTGGTTGTATTAGGCACCTACACATGGCCACGAACTTATCTCCAAATGCGCTTGCCCCCCTCGACTGTTTTGGCACCTGGTCGTGTGGCTTGGCCCATGTGGCCAGGCCTTAGCCCTTTCCACACGTAACCATGATAAGACTTATCCCTTAGTCAAGCGCCCTGGTCAGTGGGCTAGCTTGACTGACTGGGTGCTAACCGTATACACCTACACCACAGTTAAACACGGGGTCACATGGTAAGTGCGTCGAAACCGAGGGCTGAGGGCTACATCCATATACACGCGTTATGGTATACTCTGGTCACATGTAGTGGACGTATGGTGGTTTGTGTCCGGGGCTAGGTCCTAGCCCCAGCCCTAACCTCCGTTGACTAACACATAGTTTTAATTCAAATATAAAACAAACCATATTCGGTTAAGATCCAAACGATAGGTGGGCTGGCTAGCACGACCCTGCCAAACCCTAGCCTGGTGGGAGGTCTCGCGGTCGAAACTTGTTGGGTCCAAAACAATTTTTCCATAACAATAAACCAACCAATGGGTGCCATGTGGCACCATGCCATTTATCGAAACAATGCCACGTGTCAAATGCCCAATGGTCCACTTGTCTACTGAGTTATCAACTTAGTCACTGCCACTGTACTTTCCATGTGTCAGACTCTCCATGTCATCAGTACGGATGTGCCACGTGTCACCCTTACAGTCGTGACACATGTCACTCCCTAATTGGCCCACCTATCTGTCCATGTCAACAATCTGTACACCCAGTCACCCTACCACATGTCACCTCCAGATGTTGCCATGTCAACACCAGTTGTGCCTACCACATCAGCTATACGGCCATATGACCTATATAGTCAGCTGCCACATGGCACTGTACGGACTGTACAATCATCATTTTTTTTGCCTGCTTGACAAAACGAACAGATCACGATATTAGGAGCATATAATGTTTGTTTGAGCCCGTTTAAGTTGCGTTGGGTTCATATTGACAAGGCCTATGCACACATCTGTTTTGAGTCCATTTTGAGAACTTTGATTTTTAGGCCTTTCTGAGCCCCATCAAGCTCCTGGATCCAATTCTAGATCACTTAGCTCCATGGTGGAAATGTCCATAAAACTTAAAGTTAGCCACTAAAGCAAGCATAAATTAACTATGATTAAAAGTAAACTTTAGAATGTTTCCTAATTTATATAGATTTTTCAAATTTAAATTTAAATTCATTTAATGAGGTCTTCCAACCAAACTCCACATTAGGCTTAGGTATGAAATTATTGGTTTCTACAAATGACTTGTTAGTTTCTCTATTCCAACCTTTGCATATACTTTGTTTAAGCAACTTATTAGTTTTATTGTGACTTGACATAGTTGTACTAATAGACACGATATTAGTTAAATGTAATAAAAAATTATAATTGGACCAAATTTTATTTATATTTACAGATTTGAGGAAATTTGAAATTTTTTTCTCTCAAATGTTAACATTTTCATTCTCTACATTTTTTTATTTTTATAATTATATGTCTCGAACCATGGATTGGAGTTTTTTCATGATTATTCTCTTCCTCAACTTCCTCTATGATTTCTACTTTCACTTGTCTTGGATATTTTAGACTTCTCCCACACCAGAGAAGCACATGCTAATCTACTACTACTATAATATGTTATTGATTGTTAGGTTGGTTGAAGGGAGGGTGTATAGCTCAATTGGTGGAGCATCGAGCTTTTAACCTAATGGTCGCAGGTTCAATGAATGAATGCCTCTTGCTTTTTTTGGTCCTAGAAATGCAAAGCAATTTCGATGTGTTCGACATGGATGATTGGGGTGGGTATAGAAATATCGTAATGAATCGATCATCCAACAAGATTTCTTTTGTCATCGGCCAGATCAACCCAACTCGTATGGTGTGACCCGAGCTAGTTTGAGTTGCCAGAGTTCATCCATTTCCCAGTTGCCAGCCTTTGTATGGTATGACCCAATTAAGTAGTTCGTCCAGTAGTTCGGGGGGATACAAATTGTGATCTCGTTCGAAATATGCAATTTCTGGTCCATTCCACTATCGATCTGCCCCTCCTACATGTCAATGAAAGCAACGATTTTCCCCCCATTCTTAGACTAGGAAATTTTCAGTAAGTCAATGAGTATTCGGGTATTCGTTATGAAAATTCCATATATAAATCTCTATGTGCCAATCCACCTACCCGAGTGCCATCATCATATAAATGATAGAAACGATCGCTACCATCTTACACTCAATTTTAAAGAACAAAGTCACTTGTCCACATCGGACCCTGCCAACATGTAATAATTTCTATCACCCTTGTTTTCTTATATATTCAATGCCAAATACAATACTAAATACAATGTTATAATAAATTGATAAAAAATTTTAAAATGTAATAACAAGTAAAAAAAAAATACATTCTTAAGCTTAACATAAACATCTAGCAAGTCTTCAATGTACAACATGTTGTCTTTACATTGAGCCATTCCTTGTTATTATTGAAACACCAAATACTACCTGATTTCTATTGCACTTCCCATCAACATTTTTGTAATGATTGTTAGACTTCGCTTCTTCAAAGTCTTTCTAAAGCGTGGTAAAGCTTTGTTCTTATTCCACAATTTCAATACTAAGACATTCAAATTTCCATTCCTATTCTTATATGTCATTTCAAAATGATTTATTTGTCCCATCATTATTTCCACCGATGTCATCAAGTTGAAAACCAAGCCGCATGTAAACCTAAACTTGGTTTAATGGGAAACCAGTTCACTTCAATTAAACGAAGTCAATTCCTCCAAATTTCAAGTCAATATTTCTATTTGAAGTTGCTCTCTATATTAAGAAGAAAACTTTAACCACTACCTAGGCATCAAAAAGGTTTTCTTATGATTTGAAAGGAAACCAATTCACTTCATTTAAATGAAGTCAATTCCTCCAAATTTCAAGTCAGTATTTCTATTTGAAGTTGGTCTCTATATTAAGAAGAAAACTTTAACCACTACCTAGGCATCAAAAAGGTTTTCTTATGATTTGAAAAGGGTTTTAATGTTCATTTGGGAAGTCATGGAAATATTTTCAATGATTTCTTTCAGATTTGTAAAAAGGATATGCAATTACCATTCTTGTAATTTGTAAGGATTCTGTAATGATAGATTAAGTCCTTTCTATTTACATATGTGCATATTTGAGTTATGCATACATAGATGCAAAGGTTGAAGCTAGTATTGACCATGAAATTTAACATCTATCATTTTTATTTGATGTGATATTTATAAATTATTTAGTTTATGAAAATACAACATTGATTCACATGCAACATATTTATGACAAACTACAATAGTATGGATGTTTACTCACACACTCACATCAAAAAATTAGTAAAGGTAAGGATGTCTTTACATAATTGTTGTAGCATATTATAATTTTTATTTATAGAGATACATTGATATACATACAATAAACAACAAGCATGCAACAATAATTCTACAATATTCAACCAATAGAATTACTAGCAACATGCATAATCATAACAACTTATTTAATGAGCATAAATAAGGACCTATCCGTTCTACAGGTTGAATTCCAAAAATGACTGATGCAAAGCAACATCTTACCCAACCATAAGCTCTATTGAACATATTCTCTCTAGAACATGCCACCCCCAAGTCGAGCTATGATACCACCAAGGAAAAGTAGGCTATATTAGGGTAGTCACTCTATCTTAGGTCTAAATATTTCCAACCCAAGGGTCTCATTACTAAGGTCTCTTGGACCGGTATAGAAAATTAAGCACCCCCATTACCTGCCCCACATAACTCAAGGAGAATGCCTTTCTTCTCTATTGCACAGTCCCTTAGAAGCCTCTCCCTCTAGTGCTCTTCAATGTGTGCATAGAGGCTCCAATTGTTGTCCATTAACTCCAAAAAACTTTTCTCTCTTGGTTCTTGACCCTTCTCAAGGTTTTCAAGGATTCCTTTCTTGGTTGTTTACATCACATAACATGATTGCCTTCCTCATAATCCACTTATCTTTTCTCTTGACTTATTTTCTCTTTCTCAATGCATCCTCTACGCATATTTCACCCATTCAAGTTTTTTTCCTCATCTTTGTGCAACCCAACAATATCTCTCCTGGTGCTTCATGCCTCCCTTTTTCTCTTTCTCTAGTTCCCATCACACAGGTGCAAGTTTATCTTTGGTCGTTCTCCTTGGTTGAAAAGTGACCCCTCAAAGAAAATCGCTCCTTGACTGCATGCCTCTAAGACTACATGAGATTCCTCTTTGTTCAACCATCCTCCTCCTTCCCCTACACCATGGGTGCTCTTCCCATAATGAATGTAATGAATCCGCCTACGTGCTCTTCCCAAGCTCTCATTTGACCACTTTTTGTGGGGACACAGTTTCCAAGAAAGTGGGAGAAAATCTAGGAGTTGGTTTGACCACTCCTATTACCAATATAATAAAAAATGTACTCATCCCCATGCTCTCATAACTAAGGAAGGTGTACTTCCTTACCAACCACCACATGAATTCAATGATTGGTAGATGAGGTTATAGATTTTTAATAAAGCACATGGAAATGAAGAAAAATGGGTAAAGTCAAGACATGTGGGAAAAATTAGGATTATTTATCGATCCCCTAGGACCCCCTCACTCTTCCCCTCTTGTGGTATCATATCCCCTTTCATGTGACCCTGCCTTAGTTAGCCTTGTTTATTTTATTAAATGCATAAATCACAATATTTACAATATTTAGATCACCATGGCATGTCTTCCTCATGGTGTAAAATAGAACATGGTAATTAAAATATCCATGTTGGAACAAAACCAACATATAATCATAATTAATTAAGCAATTAATCACGAAGATTAAAACTGGGGACATTACATCCCCTCCCCTTTGGGATAACACTATCCTCAGTGTTCTCTTCATTGCAACAACACATCGTCCTCAATGTTCTCTTCATTACAACAACATTTGCAATATCTTCATGCTTTAGTTGTACACGCATGTCATCCACTGCACTGTCTTAGTACACCAACAAGCTTCTTGCATTTACAACATGTGCCTACAACAATTATCAAACAAAACATACATATTATAGCCATTATTATGAAACAATTATCTCATCCACGGGAGTTTTGACTCCATAATGAAAGGATGTATTCAAAGATAAGTGGATAGATTTAATTCAATAGTTATCTACATGGTTATTATCTACTTTACAAGGCTTCCATGGGTAAGAATTCAACTCATTGTCCTCCCAGATGCGCCCTATTGATTCCAGTCTATTGGACATTAGGTTTAGCACTTCCCACAAGTTTCGCGACATGGTTTAACCCCCTCTCGTGGAACCTAACTCTGATAATTTTGGAGGAGACTAACACCTGCGGGTTTTTTTCTAACAACAATCGTAGTCCAAAAAATGGTTTCAGAGTGATAGGTCTCGAGTTCAAAACTCACTCGAAACGTGTTGGGGGGGGAGATCGTTGGACATTGCATTCAACACTTCTTGCAAGTTTCACAACACGGTTTAACCCCCTCTCATGGATCCTAACTCCGACAATTGTGGCTGAGAATAATGCGTGCGGGTTTCGGTCTAACGAAAATCGTAGTCCAACACACCCACCATGTCATGTGCATTTTTAAGTTTCCTCTCCATTAATGCACTCACCCTCTAGGCTCAGGAAACCCCTTCTCTATTATACAGTCCTTCGGGTGATCCATCTTGCCAAGGATTTTGCGTGCAAGGAGAGCACCAACTTACTACAAAATATTCTCTAGTAGCCTATAACATGTGGAAATCATAGGGTTCCAGTGTCATAAAAGTGGCCTTCTTCTTCATCTTTCCAACTTCAATAGCCATCATCTCATCTACATCACATACATACATTTTCCATGAGACATCAACATAATAATCCCACTTGTAAATTTCAAATTTGTTTCATAACGAAAATAAGATTTCACAAGTATGAGATTCCTTCTCATAGCATTTGGCTCTTATAACAGTACATATCAATCCTACTTATGGGCTTACACTTATTTTTATAGCCAAGACTATTCTACCTACAATATATCTAATCTCTTGATCAATCAAACAACTGTGAGTATTCATGCATATCATCCTTTCATTGCAACATTTACAACAACCCATGAAATGACTTCAAAATTATAGCACACTAATAATTCAATCACTTTCAGTTGCTAACCATGCTAAATGAAACAAAAATATCATTCATTATATGTGCATTACCAGCACACTCAACATTACATAATGCAATCAAACTTTTATGCATGCCAATAATTGATGTGCCAATACTCATGGCCACATCTATTCAATGCATCCCTACATTGATTCTAGAATACCAAATTTCTATATCATGTATTCCACCATGGTGAGTTGGAAGGTCTAGCCAACACCTTGACACATCATCCAACCACCTCCCCAATACTTGATCAACTATATGTGCACCTTATTCTTTATCCCAACACAACACCAAGCATATGCCCCTTCTCTACTATATAATCCCTTGGGCATACTAGAAGGCATTTCCCTTCTCTTTTCTATGGTCCCTCAAGAACCCTTCCCCATTATAGGTGCTATTCAATGTTGGTGAGAAGGGTACAATCCATTATACCAATTCAAGCAATGATACCATTGGACACTTGGGTAGCGTTAGAGCATTTCCATATCCAACATCAATATGGTCTCACATATGGCTAGTTTTTTTGGCATTCAATTTAACATGAGTATAATTACTCATTCAATCCCTATCAATCAACTCAATCATGACATACTAATTCATGAATGCATCACACATATTCTAACAATATTTACATACCAGAGGTTTCTTCCCTTACCATATCCCACCTAGGTATCAATGACATACATGCATTTAATCATAAACATATCACTAATGATATAAAGTATTCCTAAAGGAATTCTTACCCAATTCCTTTCCGATCACATGTTATATTGGGATGATTAATTTTCATACTTGCATAGTTTCCATCAACATCCATGTTGTTACATGATCAACTTATGCTTCATGGGAACTCACATGATCCCTTCATCAACCACTTTGAAAAGAATCTTCTTGTCCTTATACCTTTCGTGAGGTTGTCTACCATGGGAAACAATATCATCAACACCTTCAACCATTCCTAGTCATACATCAATCAACAACCACATTAGTTATCATGTGATACTTATTGCATGTTTCAGGATACTCTTAAATCAACATACAACAACATATATGCTCCAACATATCTATATCCACTCTACCACATTATATCTCAAAGTGTTTATTAGTGCAATTGATTCCAATAATTTTAGTTTCTTCTACTTATCAACATTTTCAGGCCTTAACTATCCACACATATCATCTTTCTCATTCTAGAGAAATATAATAAACAATAAGAGAGGAGTCAAGGGGTTCTCCCTTCCAATTCCTTTGCATAGCCTGGATTTCATGACATAGCTAATCTACTCCATGGCCTTTCTCTTTACATTTCCTTCATCATTATACATAACTTTGTTCTCCTAATAGAGTTTCCACGTAGTCCATCCACATATGACTACTTCAACATGTAACTCTATCGTTGCAATATCCAACAACTCTATTGTGATAGGCATCAACAACCTCCCTTTTCTTGTATTTTCTACTTGTAAATCCCTCTCTCCAAAAAAATGGGACCCCTCTTGTCTTCTATGAAAGCCTCTTAACTTGGAAAGTTCCCTTAATACTGATCATTGTTTATTACTCTCCTAGCAGGTCACCTTATTTTGGTTTTGGTGTGGGTTGAATCCTTTTCCTCCATACTTACATAAATCTTTGAAAAAAAAATTGGCTGTTGGGTGAGTTCTTTTTAAATCCTCTAGTATGCAACAGAGGATTTCCCTTTAAGTGCTCCAGTATTCACCAGAGGAATTCCCCTGAAACCTTCTAGAAAGATAAATCAACAATCGACAAAGTTATTATTAACTCCTCCAATCCAACTAGAGGAGTTCCCTGAAACTACTCTGACACAACCATTTTCCTCACCGAGTGAGTTAATAGAATTTCCTACAGTCTACATCAGAGAACATCTCAACATCTCCTCCAATGTACCTAGAGAACTTCCAACATCGATTTTGGTGTGAACTTTTAAACCCCTTCGATCGCATTTATTGCACGCCATAATTATAAAGGGGCACTCACCCTAACCATTTGACCATTGTCTTTGGGGATAAGAGGTATAAGGAGAGCACCAAGATTTTGAGGGTTGAGTTACCGCGCTTGCAAAAGGTTTGCACCTGTCATCTCGTCATCTTCCCATGTGTCATCATGTTTGTCAGGTAATCCATAAATCCATCTTTTTCATCTTATCTTATACTATTTTAACAAGGGCTAAGAGTTACAATTGTGCAACCTCTTCTTCTCTCCCTTGACCTTGGTCCCAACCTTTGTGCTCGGCCCTGGTGCTTCCTCCCACTTCAACCATACAAGAAACCCTAAGTTCTCCCTAACCAGTCCTTTTGTGAGTTTATCCACTTAGCCCGAAAACATCCATTTTGAGGATTAAATATTTCCACCTAATACCCTGTCCTTCCCTTTGATGGAGTTACACAAGATCACAAAAAAATGATGTTTCTATACTCTCGTCTTGCCACTAGCCATGTGATAAGCCCTAATATTATGTTTAAACCAAGCACATGTTTTTGACTCTAAACCTAAGAACACCACTCTTGACCTCGAAGCTGATTTGATCCCTATCTCTCTAGACCTGTCTAGTTCCCAAACATGAAAACCCTAATTCCCCCCTTGGCGCCTAAGCCCTAAACTAGACAAATAACACATATCAAGACATAGTTAAATTTTTGAATGCGTATATTCTGAAGAAGTTAGTAAAATCGACTTTGGTACCTCCTGAGGACTTTACAAGATTGACTCATGTCTTTCTCCATAGCAGTTAACATGATTATCTCTAGTCCATCCAGAGAACTTCGTGCAATCCCCTCTATTCTCATCGGAGGAATTAATGGGAACCTCTCTAGTTTCGACTGGAGCACTTATCACAATCATTTTCGGTATTTAATGGATCACTTGATAATATTTCCTTTGGTCCATATGGAGGGCTTGGTAAGACAACTTATGGCCTTCTCTGAAGGACTTAATATACTCATTGTCAACCTTCATCGAAACAAGTTACACGATCTTCGCTAGTAGTTATCACGAGACTTTACAAGATTTCCTCCACCATAGGACTTTGCATCATCGATGCCAGTTTTCCTTGAATATTTAACATGAATGCCTCCAATTTAACAAGATGAATTTATACAAACTTCGACAGTATCCACCGACACACTTTACATGAACCACTTTGGTTTGTAGTGAAGCAGTTCCCATGAAATACTCTGGCTTCAAAATTCTCTCCGTTGACCAAGATAGCAATTTATTTTCCAACCCGCCTATATTTTTCCAAGATAAGCTAATCTCCCTCAAAATCCTCTATAATGTCACCAATCATCCTGTCCTCCTCCTATGATGATCTCCAACCCAACATCGATACAAGCAACTCTTCGAGTACTTGACACCTGGGTGTAAATAGGAAAAACAAATTATGTGCTTATATATTATATGTTTATAGATCCTGACCTAATCACACTTATTTTTTCACCTAGTTGTTTTTGGGGATAATGACGAACATGTGTTGCAGGTTCAGAAATATCTCCATGAAAGAAGGTAACGAGAAAGGCACCTGCCGCAAAGGCCTCTAGGAGCGGTAGTCAGCATGCTGAAGAACCCGAAACCTCGGGGGAAATTTATGATGACATAGCCAAACTCCTAGAGAAAGGAGGAGACTCTCTCAAATGGGGTGATGTTTATCAAATGTTCAAAAAGAAAAATTTCCTCATTGATGTTGAAGACCAAGATGATCTTAAAGTTTTTAGGAATATAAGGAAATTAGGAATACACAGAGTAGCAACCCATGTTACAGTATTTACTTGTGCAGATGTCATTGCTTGGAATCTCAAGAATGCACACTTGGAGAACATGTACATATGCAATGCTAGGGGAGATCTTGTATATTTCTTCCAGCCAGTCGATCTGGAAAAAAATTACCATCTAGAGAAGGGAACCCAGAAGTTATATAATGAACTTCTCGATGGATTCAAGTGCATGGTAACATACTTGTTCAACATCTGGTACAAAGTAGATAAATCATTCAAACACACCGGCAGGTGCCCCACCACATCGCTAAGGAAGACACATTAGTACATCATGGCCATTCTATGGAGATTGTATGGAGAGTTAGATGTCTCCAAATTCACTCTGTCATACATGCCCCTAATATACTATTATGTAGACGAAGGGTCATCTTTTCAACTAGGTTGATATCTTGTCAACAAACCTAACAAAAGCCATCAAAGCCATCAAGGAAGATGAGCCCAGAACATTTCCATATTTTCACATGTCCTCATATATTTTGGATATCATGTGCATAAGACACCAATATCCTAAGATGGGTTGGGCGTGGTAGATGATAGATCCAACCATCCATGTCTACTGCAAAGTGCTCTGGGAGCACAAGTATAGGACAAAGGATCACAAAACATGTGATCACTTCCTAGCCCCATTATATGAATTCATTTTTTGCATACCATCCATGTGCATGACCGACAAGGCATTAATAGTGACCAGAAGGATAGGGTATTGGTACTTAATGTAGCATGACACATACATTAGAATATTCAGACCCACCAAAGCTCCACATCCGTTCCCTAGATTTGTCCTAGACAAATTGGTGCTCCAAGAAGTAGCCTACCAAATCATGACCAATGGAGTTGGGGCATTTCTCTTCCGAGATAAGAAATATATCTATACCCTGCTCCCATTATGGATCAAATCCTATTCATTCACGACCACCAATCAAACTCAGAATGAAGTGGAAAAATTGCTCTTGTACCAATTCAGAGAAGAAAAATTCAGAAGGCATGACCCAAAGAAAGTGGTCAAGGAGCATTGCAATCAGTACGATGTCCCATGGGAATACACTTCGGCCATGTGGAAGGAAGAGGAAGTCCATTGTGATGCCAGGACATATGATGATGTCATATCCAAGAGATAAGGAAAACCCCTAGGAAGGATTTTCGATGAATCTAAGGCATGTGAAAAGGCCCTAAAATGAGAAGAAGAAGAGGCAGTAACAAAGGATTCCACTACAACCACATTTTCACATTTCAGATCAACGGAAGAAGAATAAACAACGACAGAAAAGAAGAGAAGAAATAAAGAAAGAGTTCACAAAAAGAAGGAAGATGTCATAGAAAAGAAGAGGAAAACTGATGAATCCAAAGCTAAAGAAAAATCCGATGTAGAAGTCATAGCAACAAAAATTAAAGAAGAAGTAGAAGTGAAGGCAACTACCGAAAAGAAGTTGAAGATGAAAAAAAAGCAACAGCTGAAAAATTTACAACAGAAGCAACAATAGTGACATAAATGATGTAGAAAGCAACAAACGAGGCTATAGCCAATGCATTAGAGGAGGAACAACATAACAAAGATGAAGAAGCTTGGAACAGTGATGCATCATCGATGGACACCACCGAAGATATCAACAGAAGTGCTAGTGGTCATACTCAATTTGGTAGGTTGGATCTTGGATTTCGCTCTCCATATAAACCCAACAAAGTGTCGAACCTGAAAAAATTCAAGTGTAACAAAGCAACAAGCTACATTGTGCAACAAAAAGTCCAAAAGGTTTCGGTCAAAAGGGTAAACCCGTTGTCCATCATCATAGAAACTCTAGTGATATAATACATTCAAGATGGCCCAATTTTTGTATCCTTTGTTGGCACTTCCTTCACCACGACAAAATAAAATAATGTTAAGAACTTGTATTGCTAGAACCAAGAAAAATATTCTAAGATTAGAGAGCTAGAAGAGCAACTCAAGAAGGTGAATATAGATGAGGGTAACCTAAAAGAGTTCAAGGCAAGCACAAAGAAAGTCAGGGAAGGACTAGAGGAATCCATCATAGACATGTATTCCCATATACGCCTTTCTCAATAGGCGACAACTGTCATTATAGAAAAACATATCCAAGTGTAGGCCAAGAATACCTAGTTCATCGCTATTTGGGAAGGTATAGGTGATATTGATAGATGGATCATAGGGAACCCTGTGCAACAACCAATATTCTTCACCCCTCAAGCAACAAAACAACACAAATTTTGATATGAAAGTTTCATCTCCCTCCCCTGGAAGAGATAAAAAAGACTCTTGCAATGGATAGACTGCTCAAGAAAATACAACGCAAAACAAGTCACAGGCAAGAGATTACTGAATCAACCACCAAGGTGACAATCAAATTGATTGAATAACATCTCATACAACCTACCAAAGTCCACACCATGATCCAACAATTCATGGCTACCTTAGAAAAATATCATATGCATACTCTCAATGACAACACATCCATGCACAAGGATGCTCTTGAAGAACAGTCTTATCACCAGATCATATCGCTCTATGATCAGTTAGAGATGTGGATAACCTACATCAAGGATAAGAACATGTAGATAAGACATAATAGAAAATTCATATTTGTTGTTAACCATATTCTTTTTGTATTTTTCCAACCACTTTCAGCTTCGTCTTTATCCTCACATGTGTCAAACAACTAGTAATGGAAGATGAAAGGTTTTTGTAATTGATTCTTGAGGAATCCAAGAAGGCATTTTTGGGAGTTAGTAATAGTTGTATAAATAAAGAAAGAGACCCATTTTGAAGAAACTCTTAAATCATTGTATAGACTCAATAAACTATTTTTGGAGAAAATACTGTGTTAATTAATATTGAGAAGTCCTCAGGGCCAGTTTTGGCAGAGAGAACAATTGTTTTTTAAATGGTGTCATGTTGTCAACTATTTTTTAGTAGATTATTTACTGTTTACAATGTGTTGTAAGGATCTACTATTGACCATAGACTATTTTTAAAGCAATTGTTATTTTCTAACATCTATGTTATTCCTTCTCATGTTTATGTCTTGAGCATATGAGTTGTTAATGTATGCATCAATATGACTTAGACTACTCTAGTTATACATTTGTATACATGTGTTATCTAGCTTTGCATCTTTATGAAAACTATCTTATTGGTGTGTTTTGTAGAGTTTAGTTTAATTTTAGCTCATTCGATTATGATAGTTTTCTCCTAGCCAGGATAGAATAGGTTAGAGTAGATTATAATTTTTTATGCTTTTAGATACTCTTCATCTACATCTTCATTTGCATAACCATTCAACAATTCACCCTCATAACTAGTAATGGAAGTCAGGCCAGAATCCAGACGGGTCTCATAAACCAAATGGTGCATAGTCTAATCGGGACTGTGTACGGTAGAGTACCCCTTACTGTTATAGGGAATTTCCACCCATGTCAAGAAAATTGACGCTAGAAGGAGGGCCTGATTTTGCATGGCTAGCGAAAGTTTTCAATGAACACACGACCAATCCTCTAAAAATATTCCTTTCCAACAACGTTTTCCTTATATCCCTTCTAAACGGGATGTTACCTTTGAAGAAACAAACCCCACATTTGATAGTGTTAGTGGCAACCCTAAAAATCAACCAAAATCTTAGTATTTTGTACCCAACAAAGAGTTTGTTGAAACTTGTCGCATTACCCCTACATACGCCAAATTGCTTGGTAAATTACCAATAGGCTCAGAACTCCCTAGGAGGAAATATACCCCTATAAGATGACCCAATAATTGGGCTAATATTCTTGTTGAATACAAATAAGATCTAATTGAAACTGCTCTACAGGAAGTGCACGTCCCCTTGAATCAAATTCCTCCCACTCCTCCCGGGTCCGAGCATAAATTTGACGATGAAAACCTAGAACCTGATTTTAAAGATAACATGGGTGAAAATAGAAGATCAATGATTCCCCCATGGTTGTCTCAAGGTGCTCTAAACTTAGTAGAACCTTTGCATGAAATGCCTAGAAAACCAGAGAGACTTCTTCCAAATTTTGACCTAGACAAACTCGTCTCACCAGAAGATCATATAAAGAACTTATTTTTAGCTACTTGTCTTCTTTTTTACATTATGAAGATGTGGTCTATAGAATTTTCCCTTACACCTTCATAAACAAATCCTCCACATGGTATTTTACCTCCCTCCTGGTTCTATAACCAGTTGGGAGGACTTTGAAAAGGATTTCATTGGAAAATTTGGGGAAGAGAAAACTCTTGCGGCTTAATACAAAGAATTAGGGGTTATAAAAATGGAAAAGAAAGAGAAATTGAAGGATTTTAATCAACGATTTAATACATTCCTTAATAATTTTTCTGCTGAGACCTCTCCCTTGGAATCCTTCGCAATTAAATACTATACTTCAAATTTGATTCCTTCTATAGGCGTGTTTGTTAAACAAGCTGACAAGATTACTTTGGCTCAAAATTTTGAAGAAGCTAAAAATGTTGAGAAAGAATTATTCTCTTACGAAAACCACCCTTTATTTGAGGATATTAGATGAGTCAGGAAGAATCCTTTGTTACTAACAAGACCCCTTGAGAAAGAACCCAAATATATGGACAATGTGGTTAAACTGGTTAAGAAGTTGTCAAATGAGGTGGTAGACCTTAATAAAAACACTGGGGAAGGGCCTTCAAGGCCTAGGCCTTTCTGACCATTCTTCAAAAGAAATGATAATCTACTAAAGCCACCCAAGGTCCCACAACTTATGCTAAATATGGATAGCTTTGACATGGATAATTTTCATTCTTACCACTAGCAAAATCATTTCGAAAAAACATCCCCTTAGTGGGTTAAATCTATGACCTTGTTCATCAACCAACTGCTATATCAGTAAGATTTAAATGATGAATAGTCCAAGGAAGTAGAAAACAAAGAAACCACTGAGGAGGCCCCTCAAGAGTCTACTATGTTCTTATGGTATTTGTGTATTGACTCAGATGATGAGAATATTGAAGAGGTTTTTATGGGAGATACACCAGTCATAAAGGAAACCCCTAGAGACTATAACCTATGTAACAAGGGTGTTTTCACCATCATTTACTCCTCCCTAAAGACCAACACTGTCCTTAGGAAAATCATTCCTCTCGTTCTGACTCAGAACCCAAGTACCCCAACCCCAACTCTAGCTAGTGATAAACCCAACACTATTGTTTCTGTTGGATTACTAAGAGGGGGGGTGAATCAGTAATACCGTAATTATAATCCTTTTTCTTCAAATGTTATATCAATGTAGAATTATTATCCAACAATGAGCAATAATAAATAAACAATCACACATATACACAGTATACCAGTGTTTTACGTGGAAACCCAAATCGGGAGAAAACCACAGAATGTTTTTTCTTATATGTATTGAAGAATTACATTCATTGGAAGCACCAACTTCCTTTGTTTTCCAACTACAACTGGAAGGAGGCTTCAACCCCCTAGTTTCTCAGGCTACAACCTAAGGGAACCTCCAACTCCCCAAATCTCTGGCTACAACCAGAAGGAGGCTACAACCCCCAATGTTTTCCAGCTACAACCGGAAGGTGGCTACAACCACCTGTCCTTGCCTCGTCCTGCCACCCTGAAGTAGAAGTAGAATTATGGAACCACTGTCACACTATCACTGTGAGATATACCGTTGTAAACCTGTACCAATAAATCTGAACCATGCATCAACCTGTACCTCAACCTGTAATCAACCTGTACCATAAACAAGTGCATCAACAATGCACCAACCTGTAATCAACCTGTACCATAAACAAGTGCATCCAACCATGTACCA
>ML786970.1:102123-114577 GCA_009831015.1 Picea engelmannii
CCATATTTACTTCTTATCAACCATGACAAAACAATAATGAGTCATATTTACATCAAACACTATTGGGTCCATTACCCAAACCTTTGTGCTACGGGTCTTTCTTCAAGGGTTGACATCAATGACAACCAACCTTAATCAATAGTTTCAACCAACAATAACAAACCAAGCATGCCAAACACAATTGCAAACATCATTAATACCAACACTTCAACAACTAACAACAAACCCAATTCACAACCAAGCGTAACAACGAGTAGACTAAAAATACGCACTTTATATTATAATTTTGTTGAAGATATGAAGAAAACTAAAGCTAACAGTTCTATGTATGATATATTCACACTACCACAACAATCTGATCTCCTTCTTGATACTTTTAATCCCAATAACCCTTAGAAGAAGACCATTGTTACAACTAACCACATTCCTATATTTGTTGAAACAAAGGAAGTACACAAAGTTCAAATCAAATATACTATAAATGAAACTTGTATAGGCACACATTCAAAGTCCCAGGTTCCTCCTTTTCTTCTTACATATGAAACTTTAAAGTTCAATGTACATAATTTTTTAGCAGATTTCGGTGCTTCCTCCAACATCATGCATTACACAGTTTTATAGAGAATTAATGCTGTCCCACAACTGACTACCACAAGGATCATACAATTGGATAGGTCAAATGTTAAAGTAATGGGTGAATTTGAATATGTTATGATTAGGTTTGCATCTAATCCTATAGTTCATCAGGTTATTGCCTTTGTTTTTGTGGATATTCCAGAGAGATATGGTTTATTGTTAAGTAGGGACTGGTATGCCTATCTTCAAGGTTATTTCTCTACAGATTGGTCCCACTTATGGGTTTCATATAAAGGTTAAGACCAATAATATCTGAGTAAACAATGATGCTCATATGAAGCACACAATAACAAAATTGGAAGGTAAAAATGAGCTTGTCATCTTTGCTCATACTGTTTTGGGTAATTAGTTTTTAGAGACTGAACATGGTTGTTATGAAGTGCAACCATCTCCAATTCAGCTATATTTACAATATGAACTCCTTCCATGCACACATAATGATGCTTGTACTATATTAAAAAACTCAGGTTTTTGCGCAACTAACAAATTTGTACATACTAACACGTGGTCAATGTTCTTTGATGGCTCCAGATCCCAAGAAGGAGTCAGGGCATGATGTATCCCTATTGATCCGGAACAATGTAAAACTCTCATATCCCGCCATATTGAATTCAAAGGCACCAATAATACCACTGAATATGAAACCTTAGTCCAAGATCTGAAGAAGGACATCGAACTTAAGGTAAAATACCTTCAAGTATTCGGTGATTCAAAGATGGTTGTTCGACATGTAAGAAACACTATTCACTGCTTATATCCTCACTTGAAAAGTTATTAGCCCAAGGTATGGAACTTTCTCTATTATTTTGAATCATTTAGTATTATTTCAATACCTTGTAGTCAAAACACTGATGCAAATATCTTAGCGAATGCAACATATAGGTTCATACACCCTATGATGGCTTTTCTGTTGAAATAATTTTCAAGCCTTCTATACTAGACAACGTCACTGGAGGTTATTTAATAATGATACTCAGATTATAATCTTATTGGTATTTAGTAATGATACTCACATTATAAGATTACTCACCAGCTTTGATGTATTCCAGGACTCATTTATAGATGATGAAGTGCATGAACAAGATCTTTGAGAATACAAGGAGGAATCAAGTAAGACTAAATATAATTGCATCTCGAAAAATGTGTTGTCACTTGAAAATATCTTTGACTTACATACTAAGTTAAGAAAGACCGTGAATCCAAGTACCAATATTTCTACCATGATGCACTTTCTGGTGAATCTAAGAACCCTTGAACATCCCAAGTACACCAATATGGGCACTTGTTGTTCAAAAGTAGAGAAACATGCATTCACGTGGTTGTTCAATAGGTATCGTGATGTATTTTCCTGGACATATGGTGATTTGAAGACCTATGACACCCATATCATTCAACATGTGATCCCTATCAAATAAGTTTTCAAACAATTTCAACAAAGGTTAAGGAAAATACATGTGACCCTTGAACCACTCATTCAAAAGGAACTAAATAAATTACTAGATGCCCAGATCATTTTCAAGGTCCATCACTCAACCTGGGTATCTAATATGGTGCCTGCCAAAAATAATTAAGGGGAGATTAAAATATGCATTGATTTCTGAAACTTGAATTGATCATATGATAAGGAAAACTATCCAATTCCCCCTATGGAACAAATCTTACAACTCGTCTCTGGTTATGAAATATTTTCTCTTTTAGATAGGTTTTCTAGTTACAATTAAGTTCTCGTAGCAGAACCAAACCGATTAAAGACCACCTTCAGAACGAAGTGGGGAACATATGCATATCACATAATTCCCTTCGGTCTAATAAATGATGGTGCTACCTTTCAAAGGGTAATGTACATAAATTTCAAAGGTCTAATCGTTCATAGCATGGTGATCTATTTTGATGATGTCATCATTTATTCAAAACAAAGAGTTGATCACCCTAGACATCTGAAGCAGATATTTCAAAGATGTTGAAAATACGACATTTATTAGAACCCCAAGAAGAGAACTTTTGTTGTTTTAAAAGGAAAATTGTTGGGGCATGTTATTTCAAAGGACATGATTTATGTGGCATCAAATCAAACTAAAGCTATTATGCAAATCCCACTGCAACACAACAAAAAGTCCATGCATTCCTTTTTTGGCAAGATCAATTTGGTAAGAATATTTTTTCCATATTTTGTCAAAATTGTTAACCTTATTCAATGGATGATAAAGAAAGACATTCAGTTTAAGTGGGAATCTGTTGAAAAGGAGGCCTTCAAGAATATCAAGTCTACCATAGTTGTTGTGCCTTCTCTACAAATTCCATATTTTACTAAGGACTTCTTGCTATATACTTTTTCTTCTCACCATTCTCTTGTAGCAGTGCTCACATAGAAGGTTGAGCAAGGGAATGAATTCCCCATTGCATTCATGAGCACTAGAATACAAGGTGTTGAATTGAATTCCCCACTAGTGGATAAGCAAGCTTTTGGTGTACACAAAGCTATAAAACAATTCAGATCGTACATATTGAAGAACCATACCAAGGTGATCGTCCCCCACCTAGAGGTCAGGTCCCTCTTCATGTAGAGGAAATTGGGTAATATACAAGGCAACTATATGACTACACTATAGGAGTATGACCTTGAATTAAAACCAATAAATATCGTTAATGTTCAAGGCATGTGTAAGTTAGCAACAAGAATCACAGATTTTGAAAATCAAGAAGAATATGGATGGGAAGAGGAACAAACCCTCTACAAACAAAAATTTCCTTATGTTCCATCAGTTAAGGATTCATGTTACAATGATATTAAGTACTACCTTCAACATGGAACAACTCCTAACCATATCAATGCCAAACAAAAGAGAGCTCTAAGGCTAAAATCTTCACAATATCTTGTTCAAAAAAAATTATGATGGATTTTTACTCTGCCGTCTTAAAAAACAAGATGCTAACAAAGTTCTAAAAGACATGCATGATGGACCAGATGGAGGTGATTTTTTGGGAGACCCAACTGCCCATAAGATATTGAGAGGTGGGCACTACTAGCCGACATTATTTAAGGACACTCATGCCTAATCTTGCAGCTATGACACTTGCCAAAAATCAACTGGAAGAGAGAATAAAGATTATGTTCTACTTCATCTTGTTGTTGTTGAAGATCCCTTTGAACAATGGGGGCTAGACATAATCGGTGAGATCAATCCTCACTCATATAAACAACACAGGTATATTTCGACTGCCAATGAATATTTAACTCACTAGACAGAAGCAGTACCACTAACCAAGGTAAATGATGAAGTGGTAATAAATTTTCTTGAACAACACATCATAACCAGGTTTGGAGTGCCTAAATCTCTTGTTTTTTATAATGAAACATATATTTCATCGCTTAAATTGGTTGATTTTTATTTAGAAAAGGGGATCACCTTAAAATATGCATCCAACTATTACCCATAGGGAAATGGCTTGGCTGAATCTACAAACAAGAATCTGATTTGCATTCTTAAATGAATTGTAGTCGAACAACAAAGAAATTGGAATAGCACACTTCGCAATTCCCTCTGGGATGATCGTGTTACATGCAAGGATTCCATAGGGACCTCTCCTTACTTCCTTATCT
Source organism: Picea engelmannii (assembly GCA_009831015.1). Classification (NCBI taxonomy): domain Eukaryota; kingdom Viridiplantae; phylum Streptophyta; class Pinopsida; order Pinales; family Pinaceae; genus Picea; species Picea engelmannii. The sequence continues at coordinate 106,361 of ML786970.1, forward strand.
ATGGGAAACAATTTATCCTTCCTTCAAATCTCTATCTTCCTTCCCTCCAACTTACACAACAATCACGAGGGAGAGATTGCCCTGTCATCGAAAGATGCATTGTTGAATCTAGAAGAAAATCGTGCCGAAGTGAAAATTGAATTTGAAGATAATCAATAGAAAATTAAATGTTGGTTTGATAAAAATTATGGAAAGAAATACTTTCAGGTTGGCAACTTGGTCCTCAAATTGGACAAGCCACACGATGAGAAAATAAAACATTCAAAGTTTCAACAATTGTGGTTGGGTCCTTTCATGATCAAAGAGAAGATTGGCCTAGGTGTACATTTTAACCTTGTACAATTAATTATTGTAAACAAAATCTTAATCGAATAGAAAAGATACAATCACACACACACACACACATTCACATATATTTTTACCCTGGAAACCCAAACCTGGAAAACCATCAACCTGTTTAGAGACACACCTCTAATGTTTTATTCATCATATTCATTTTTTAAAATAAAATATACATATAGGATCCCATGACATCCAAACCCCTAATACATTGATCCAAACTAGTCAAAAACCCTAATTCCTTAACCAAAATTAGAAAACCATCGGCAAAAACCATGTGCTGAAAAACCACAAAAAACAGATGGAAAAAAACCTCCAAAAATGGACCAATTTTTTTATTATTGGGGGATCCTACCCTCGAACCCCCGCAACCCTCTCGGTTGGGAGGTGAAAAGAACCCCCCCAAAACCCCTTTTCTCCCATATCAGTTGATGTAGGAGCATTGCTCCACCTTAGCAAATGCGCCAACATGCAGACGCGCAATGGAAAAAGGGACAAGCGTCAATCCTCCCATTTTTAAATTTGAAATAATCCTATACGGATTATTTTGTTGTAAGGTTGTAAGAGCCAAGCCATGCCTTTGTATAGGTGGTGGTTGGGTTTCCTTAAATGGTTACTTGTAGCAGGCCCAGATCGTAGTCAGGTCTGGGTAAACATTTATAGAATGTAGCCATAGAGGTATGGTGTCGTAACTGAGATAGCAATGGCACTAAGGCGGTAAAGAGGATAAGATTGTAGAGCCCTCCTTTGTAATTAGTGAGAGGGAAGAGACAGAATAGAGAGGTCTAGGTAGAGAGGCCTTAGGAGGTAGAATAGTTCTGGGAGAGAGCTGAGAGAAATTGGACTCAGTCACAGTCTGGTTTTTGTAAAACATCTGTATAGACACACAAAGATAATATAAAAGCATTTTTTCCTACATACAGTGTGTTTATGTATTTGTGTTCATTTTATGTTTTTATGCATTTTCATGGTTTGAATGCGTAACTGGTGAAGTATTGCATGAGTTTCAATTGTTTCTCATCTTTGAGTTTACGAGTGTAAGGAGTGCACATAGTCCACAAAGAGTGCATTGAGAGAGGTTTAACCTCAAGGGAAAGCTCAAGAGGGATACCGTTGAACCTTCATCAACGAAAGTGCAAGGAGTTCATAGGAAGAACTCTTTATCAAGTTCAGAGAGAAGCAGAGTTACTGAGAACTTTATCGAGCTCTGCCTAGTGGGCATTGAGTCGGTGCAAGTGTGCACAAAAGAAATTTGTGTTGAGTTTGGTAAGAAAACAAAGTTACTGAACACTCTCTAAGAGAAGCTCTGCAAGCTGTGCATCGCGCAAGGAGAACACCAGGAAGGCAAGAAGAATTTATTTTCAAGAAATCCTTTAGATCTGAGTTGAAAGAAATCCCATAAGTGCAACGAGTGCGTGGGAGATCGAAATTTGTGAGGAAATCAAGCCCAGAAGAGATAATGCCTTTAAGAGTGTAAGAGAGACCCAAAGGAGTTGGGTTCGCGGGAGAAAGTTCAAAGGTCGAAATCTTTGAACACAAACTAAATCTTCTAAGTCGAGGAAGGTGAAATCTCAGGGGGGGGAGAGACCACAACCATCAAATTGGTTGTGAGGAGGAACCTAAACCGTCAGATCCACGTCCAGTGACACAAGGAAGTGCAGAGAAGAAATAATAGACCCCATCCATTGGATCTGGGTGCGAAGGACCAACGACCGTTGGATCCGAAAGAAGGTGCATGAGTTTTAACGTCTTGTGTACACAAGAGAGAGGACTTGTCAAAGTCCCGAAGACCCGAAGCAGATAGAGGCCATCAGATCAAGGTGGAGACACGTGCCAAGGGATCATGTGTTTCAAGTGAAAGCACTCTAGGAGGAACAAGTGCGCATGAGTTGAAACCCCCAAAGCCTGAAGGACCGAAGAACCGAAGCCACAAGCATCGAAGAGCCAAAGTGCAAAAAACCCGAAGATAATATGGACCGTTAGACCTAAAAGGGGCACGTGGTGAAATATCGTGAACTCTAGGTGAAATCACTCCAGGAGAACGTGAAGGAGAAGGACTTGAAATCGTTGAATCCCGAATAGCCGAAGTGAACGAGAGCCATTGATCTGGGTTGGAAAGGTGTCACCAGATCGTGAAATCTGGAAGGATTCACTCCGGAGGTTCATGTTTGTTGAGATTTGAAACCACCGAAGCCTGAAGCACTGAAGAGTCGAGAGATGTCGATCTGTGAGGGGACACTTGTCAGTAGATCGTGAGCTCCGGGAAAATTGTGTGGAGTCTCTAAGTTGAGATTTGAGATTCACGAAGTCTGGAGAGCCGAAGTAGCTCTGAGTTGTCAGATCACCCGAAGTGAATCTGAGCCATCGGACCAGGAGAGGAGACGTGGCAAAGATCTGAGCACTTCGGGTAAATTACCGAAGTGATTCATAGCCATCAGATCAAGGGATACATAGCGTAGATCCATGCACTTCAGGTAAATACCTGAAGTAATCCTCGATCGTCAAATCAAAGGGGAGACACGCATCAGTGGCTTATCAACTCCAGATGAAAGAAAAAGGAAGGAAGAAGTTTGACATTTGAGATTTTCGAAGCCTGGAAATCTGAAACAATGAGAGTCGTCAATGCGAAGGAGGACACGCGGTGCCATATTCAGAACTCCAGAAGAAAATGGAGGAGGAAAAATCCAAAGACCTGGAGAAGATATTGATCGTTGATCGAGAAGGGAGTCTGAAGACCGTTGATCTAGATGAGGAAGCCAAAGTCCCAAAATGAGAGAACAACTATTGATTTGGTAGATACGTGTTAGTAGATCTTCCACTCCGAGAGATACCCAATTACCAGAGGAAAGATTTGAGATTTGAGATTCCCGAAGGCCAGACTCACGGAGAACATCCTGGCCGTAGATCCAAGGAGACAGGTGGCAACAGATCTTCCACTCTGGGAGATTGCCACACAGAGGAGAGTGGAGTTGAGAGTTGAAACTCTCGAAGGATGGAAAGGTGGATTCAATGACAACCGTTGATCCAGAGGGGAGTTACATGTCGATAGATCGTGGGGATTTGGGGAAACGCATGGAAGGAGGAAAGAAGAGCGGAGAAAATATTCGATAGCATTCGTTGATCATGGGGTAGCACCGAGAGGCAGGAGATTGACAGACAAGAAGGATTGTCGAGCCAGAACTCACTCGAAGGATAATTATTCCAGAGTGAGCCGCAATTGGAACCACGGTATTCACAAAGGGATACATGGCAGCACGAGAAGGATTGCGGGGCAAAAAGTGGGTTGGTTGGAAACCACTCTTTCCCACATCCGCAATCATGCATTAGCATAATGGCACAACCTAGGGACATATGAAGAAGGGGCTAGTGAAAAAGGAGCTAGGGCCCGTGAACTGAAGAGCACCAGAACGCGTAGACAGAGGGTGTGGGTGTCACAGGACCAACGTGAAAAGAAGAAAAAGGGGCCTGTGTATAGTTGACTTGGGTTCAATCAGGAGCCCAAAGAGTCAATCCGACTCAACAATTGGAATGATCCAGAGACCAAGAGGTCGCAGAACCCTAGAAGGGGAGGGGGGTTGCATCAGGTGGTATCAAAGCTTAAATTTTGTCTACAGATCATAGGCAAAGGATGAGACAATTAAAGGAGATGACCTAATAACATCAGGTGGTATCACAAACCAGAGTTTTCCTGTAAACAACAGGTGAAGGAAAGCAGGATATTGATGCTCTGTGAGGAGGTTGTTGCACGAGTGCAATAACAAAAATTTAAACAACCAGGTTAGCTGTGAGGGAAGATGGAGATGCTCGTGGATGAAGAGTAATCCATAAGCTTTCCAGGAGGGCAGGTAGAAGGTATAAATGGATACTGAAGGCCATGAGCATGGTCGAAGAAAAGGCTGCAAGAAGAAAAGAAATCCAGAGATGGATCTGGAGTTCAATGAGATAAGAGAAAGAATGGAGAAGCTTGCATTTAAAATACAGAAGAATGCAAAAGCACATTGGGTGTATGAGTGTCCCATGAAGAGGAAGGTGAAGTGGCCAATCAAGAGATTATTGGCCAGAGAACAACAACAACTTTTGAAAAGGTGGATGAGGCATGCTGAAAACCTCAGTGACACAGAGGAGAAACTGATTCACATATGTGAACCAGAGACAGGGAGACACCCCAATGATGAGGAAGAGAAGAGATCAGATGAAGATCCCATAAACTGCCAGGTGGGCAGAAATGGATTTTTGAATTTCCAGGTGGGAAATGGAAAGAGATTAGTGGAAGGTCTCATATACTGCCAGGTGGGCAGAAATGAAGTTCCAAATTGCCAGGTGGGCAAGGGGAAAGAAATGAGACTGTCTGAAAATCTCAGGAGCTCAAAGGTGAGTTTAGGTCAGCGAGGAGTGTTGATAGGTGAAGATTCATGTGGATTTGCAGATCATGTGAATGAAGATGGTGAGAAGTTAAATACTCTCACCATCCAGGAGGAGGATCAGAGGAGCATTCTAATCATTGGGGGAATTCAGATATCCCTACCAGATAGCCCAATTGAGTCCAGAGGATGTGTTGCAGATGAAACAACAGAAGAAGGACAACCAATGGTGACTGTCATGATGAAGGAACATATATCAGAAGTTTCCCAAGGAAAAGAGGAAGAAATGGAGAAGACACGGATGTCTACCCCGGTAGAAGGAGAAAAGCATTCAACAGAATTGCTCAAAATTTTCAGCTAGGAAGTTGAACAAGAGATGACTACAGCATTGGAACCTGCAACAGAAGAGGAAGCAAACAACATGGACTTTGTTGATCTGTGTGAAGAACTCTAAGCCCTAGAGAGGAGGGTAATGGTGCAAATCTTTCACATCCAATAGATCAAGTTGGAGACAAATGGAGGAGCATACCAGCCAGGGGAGCAGTTAGAGGAAGTTGGAGATATGCCAACACAAGGAGAGGTGACAAAAATTTATATGTTAGAGGAGGAAATTGAGCAGCATCTCAGTGATGAGACTGTGGAATTGAAGTTTGCAGTAGAGTGGAAACTCAATTACACAAGGGTAAGTAAAGACAACATGGTATATCAAGTAGATCTGCCCACTAATAAGAAGGAAGGGTTGCAGCGGAGAAGACTACATAAGAAGAGCCAACCACTGGAGCAACTAGATAGATTAATAAAGGAAATTAGAAAGTTGATGTTGAGGTCAGCAGAAGCAGTCAGTAGAAGGGAGATGAATAGAAGAGAGCCTACCATAGCAGCAGGGAAGAAGAATAAGAAGATGCAGAAGTAGCAGCAGCAACAACATAGTTGGAGAGGAGAAGGAGGACAACTCTAGAAGAGAATTTGGGATCCAGGAGGATTTCAACACTGGAGAAAAGGAGCTCATGTTTTTCCTAGAAGTGGAGTATGATGCAGGAGCATCGCTTCACCTCAACAAATGTGCCCACACGCAGACGCGCAATGAAGAAAGGGAGAGGCGTGGACCCTCCCATTTTTAAATTTTAAATAATCCTATATGGATTATTTTGTTGTAAGGTTGTAAGAGCCAAGCCATGCCTTTGTACAGGTGGTGGTTGGGTTTCCTTAAATGGTTACTTGTAGCAGGTCCAGATCATAGTCAGGTCTGGGTAAACATTTATAGAATGTATCCATAGAGGTATGGTGTCGTAACTGAGATAGCGATGGCATTAAGGCGGTGAAGAGGATAAGCTCATAGAGCCCTCTTTTATAATTAGTGAGAGGGAAAAGATATAATAGAGAGGTCTGGGTAGAGAGGCCTTAGGAGGTAGAATAGTTCCGGGAGAGAGCTGAGAGAACTAGGACTTAGTTGCAGTCAAGTTTTTGTAAAACATCTGTATAGACACATAGAGATAATAGAAAAGCAGTTTTTCCTGCATACAATGTGTTTATGTATTTGTGTTCATTTTATGTTTTTATGCATTTTCATGGTTTGAATGCGTAACTAGTGACGTATTGCATGAGTTTCAATTATTTCTCATCTTTGAGTTTCCGAGTGTAAGGAGTGCACACAATTTTCAAAGAGTGCATTGACAGAGGTTTAACCTCAAGAGAAAGATTGGGAGGGATATCGTTGAACCTTCATCATTGGAAGTGCAAGTAGTGCACAGGAAGAAATCTTTATCGAGTTCAGAGAGAAGTAGAGTTACTAAGAACTCTGTTGAGCTCTGCCTGGTAGGCATTGATCTGGTGCAAGTGTGCAAAAAATAACTCCATGTTGAGTTCGATAAGAAAAAAGAGTTACTGAACACTCTGTAAGAGAATCTCTGCAAGGTGTGCATCGAGCAAGGAGAACGCTAGGAAGGTGAGAAGAATTTATTTTCAAGAAATCCTTAAGATATGAGTTTGAGGAAATCCCAGAAGTGTAAGGAATGTGTGGGAGATCACAATCTGCGAGGAGATCAAGCTCATAAGAGATAATGCCTTTAAGAGTGTAAGAAAGACCCAAAGGAGTCGATTTCGCGGGAGAAAGTTCAAAGGCCGAAATCTTTGAACATAGACTAAATCTTCCAAGTCAGGGAAGGTGAAATTTCAGGGGGAGGAGCAACTATAGCCATCATATTGGTTGTGAGGAGGAGCCTAGACTGTCAGATCCACATCCAGTGACACAGGGAATCACAGAGAAGAAAGAATAGACCCCATCCGTTGGATCTAGGTGTGAACGACCAACGATCGTTGGATCTGGAAGAAGGTGCACGAGTTTTAATGTCTTGTGTACATAGGAGAGAGGACTTGTCAAAGTCCCAAAGACCCAAAGCGGATAGAGGTTGTCATATCAAGGCAAAGACATGCGTCAAGGGATCATGTGTTTCGGGTGAAAGCACTCTGGGGGGAACAAGTGTGCAGGAGTTGAAACCCCCGAAGCCCGAAGCGCCAAATAGCCGAAGCTCGAAGCGCTGAAGAGCTGAAGTGTAGAAGACTCGAAGAGAATATGGACCGTCGGACCCAGAAGGGGCATGTGGAAAAATATCATGAACTCCAAGTGAAATCACTCCAGGAGAACGCGAAGGAGAAGAACTTGAAATCGCCGAAGCCCGAATCGCCGAAGTAGATGAGAGTTGTTGATATGGGTTGGAAAGGTGTCACCAAATCATGAACTCTAAAATGATTCACTCTGGAGGTTCTTATTTGTTGATATTTGAAACCACCGAAGCCCAAAGCGCCGAAGAGTCGAGAGCCATTGATCTGCGAGGGGACACTTGTCAGTAGATCGTGAGCTCCGGGAAATTTTTATGGAGTCTCTAAGTTGATATTTGAGATTATCTCTTAGCCGTCAGAGCACCCGAAGTAGCTCTGAGCCATTAGATCACCCGAAGTGAATCTGAGCCATCGTACCAGGAGAGAAAATGTGGTGAAGATCTAAGCACTCTGGGTAAATTCCCAAACTGATTCATAGCCATCAGATCAAGGGAGATGTGGTGTAGATCCATGCACTCTAGGTAAATACCTGAATTAATCCTCAATCGTCATATCAAAGGGAAGACATGTGTCAGTGGATTATCAACTCCAGATGAAAGCAACAGGAAGGCAGGAGTTTAACATTTGAGATTTCTGAAGCCTAGAAATCCGAAACGCAAGAGTCGTCGATGCGAAGGAGGACACTCGGCGCCAGATCTAGAACTCTGGAAGAAAATGGAGGAGGAAAAATCCGAAGACTCGGAGAAGATATTGATTGTTGATTGAGTAGGGAGTCTGAGGACCGTTGAAAGATACCAGATATATAAAATATGCAGAACTGAAACGAAATGCTAGAAATAACAGAATGACAGTAAAATATCCAGCATAATCTTCACAATACACAGAAATGATATACGAAATAGCAACATAAATAGCACTTGAACAGAAATAGCACTTGATTCAGATAGCAATGTTCACA
>ML786970.1:149838-192236 GCA_009831015.1 Picea engelmannii
CCCATGGTATGAATAGTAATCATCAAACTCCTTTCTGCAATATTCACCTCCATTATCTAATCTGAGACACTTCAAACTTTTTCCTGTCTCATTCTCAACTAAAGCTTTCCATTTCTTAAAAGTATCAAAAACATCAGATTTTTTTCGAATGCATTAAACCCAAGTTTTTCTAGTTACATCATCAATAAAAGTAACATAATAACGAGAGCCACCAAGAGATGATACCTTAGCTAGTCCCCATACATATGTATGCACAAGATCTAACCTTTCATTCTTCTTTTATTTTCCAACTCTGATAAATTTGACTCTCTTTTGTTTTCCATAAAAACAATGCTCACATAAGTCCAAATCAATTTGTTTAAGATCTGGCAGCAAATTTCTTTTGTGAAGTATCTTCATACTCTTCTCACTCATGTGTCCCGGCCTATGATGCCACAGTACTGTATCCACTCCTGTAGAAGCTAAAGATATAGAACAGTCAGTATTACCAGTACATAAATACAATGTAACTACCTTCTCTCTTTTTTCTATCACCAATGATCCTTTGATGACCTTCCACGTCTTATCTATAAATATGGATATACAACCTTCACTTGCCAACTGCCCTATTGAAATTAGATTTTTCCTTAAATCTGGAACATGTCTTACCTCTTTTAAAAACCATTGGTTTCCATTGCGTTGCTTTATTTTTACCTTTCCCATTCCAACAATTTTGCATGGTGCATCATCACCCAAATGAACCTGTCCAAAATCACCTTGAACATAATCTAGAAAATGTTTCCTATGGGGTGTGGCATGAAATGAAGCTCCTGAATCTAATACCTAAGACTCAGAAATATTATCTAAAGAAATAATCAAAGCATCTTGTAACACATCACCTGCTACATTTGCTTCTTGGTTTCTCTCTTGTTGTCCATCTCTTTGTTTCTTTGGAGCTCTACAGTATTTCTTCAGATGTCCTTTCTTTCCACAATTCCAGCACTCTATCTTTCCAAGTCTAGATTTGGATTTGTCCTTCCTAGAATTCCCATGGTTCCCTGATCCCTTTCCTCTTTCCTTTTGTCTTCCCCTATTCTCCATGTTCAACGCATTACGTGATGTCTCACCTGTGCTTTTCCATCGCATTTACTCACTAAGGATAACACCAACAAAATCATCAAATTTCAAAGTATTTGAACCAGAGACAGAGTTACTTACAACCATGACCAAGCCGTTCCATCTTTCTATAAATGAGCACAAGATTAGAAGAGCCCTAACCTCATCATCAAAGTCCACTTTTATGGAACTTAGTTGATTAGTAACCGTATTAAATTCATTTAAATGATCTGCAACAAACCCACCTTCTGACATCTTCATATTAAATAATATCTTCATTAGAAATACCTTATTGGATTCCAAGGGTTTTTCATACAGTTTAGCCAACGCGTCCATTAGATCCTTTGTTGTCTTTTCTTTCGAAATATTGAAAGCCACCGACACTGTCAAGCTTAGCCGTATCGTTCCTAGAGCCTTTCTGTCAAGAATTTCCCATTCTTCATCCTTCATGGACATCGGCTTCTTTGCTACTCTACCCAATGGTAGGAATAGATCCTTCTGATATAAATAATCTTCCATATGCATCTTCCATAGCTGGTAGTTTTGGCCATTAAATTTCTCGACCCTAAACTTTCCATCTTCCGACATTGCTCCCACTCGAACCAGGAACCCTCTTTTCCTGCGAGTTACCTTTCGCTCTGATACCAGTTGTTAGAAAAATGGGACTGTGGAGCAATAAAATAAAACAAATGCGGAAACAAAACAAAGAAGATACACAATACAAGAGAGATACAGATTTACGTGGTTCACCCAGTGTGGGCTACGTCCACCAGAGAAATTGCTAGGTCCTTCCTTTATTATTATCCAACAAATGAAGGGATACAGCCTACAGCAAAACCCGTTGTAACTTCCTCTTCTTTTTCTCACAGTCTCCTCTCTCAGAATACAATACTCGCCATCATACATAGCCGCAATACATTTCCCTCATAAAAGAGGGTTGCCTTCTAGTGAAAAAAACCCTAACATAATTTCTACCGTTCGATCTGTGACATTATAATGAACAATCCAGATTTACAATGAAATTACAATATACTTTTACAAGGAAATTTTTCCTTCGGAGGCCCGCTTGCCCCCAAACCCTGCAAAGGGGGTACCCCCCCTCTGCACTCCCCCGTGTGGAAGAGTGTACAAACTTCTGGGGTGTAAAGTCTTCATGGGGTATAAACACGGCTGAAAAACACAAGACCTCTGAGTCAGGAAGATAATCAGGCTCCACGACCAACATAGGCCTCGTAGTGTTATTATTACTTTGAGCAAGAAATTGCACAGGATACCTGAGGTGGTCCCACCTAGTTTTATTTCCTTGATCTCCACTAAGAAATGTAGGAAGGTCATCTCTCAGACGTGGAAGTTTGTCTTCTTCGTGATTTTCTCTCAGAATAAGAGAAATATCATAGCTACATCCAGGGTCTCTGCGGTCGACCTCTCCACACAGCAGAAGCAAGTAGATAAGGTCATGGAAGAATACTCAGATATCTTCTCCTCACCTACTAGGGTACCTATGCACTGCCAGGTCAAGCACCCCATCGATCTGACTCCCAGTGCACCACTGCCCAATGGGCCAATCTTTCACCACCCTCTGTTAGAGAATGAGGAGATCAAGTGACAGATCCAAGAGCTGCTCCACAAGGGTCACATCCATCCCAGCTCATCACCTTGTGGGAGCCCAATCGTGCTGGTACAGAAGAGAGATGGAACCTGGCGACTCTGCATTGATTACCAGGCTCTAAATAAAATCACAGTCAGAAATTGGTACCCGATTCCCCGAATCGACGACCTCCTTGATCAACTCACAGGGGCCAAATACTTCAACAAGATTGATCTGAAGTATGGCTACCACCAAGTCCCGATAGCTCAGACAGATGTATGGAAGACCGCCTTCAAGTCAAAGGAAGGCCTTTTTGAATGGTTGGTCATGCCCTTTGGTTTGACAAATGCATCAACCACTTTCATGAGGTTGATGGACGATATCCTGCGACCATTCACCAATAATTTTTTAGTGGTGTATTTGGATGACATTCTCATTTACAGCAAGACTTGGGCCGAACACTTGCAACATATTCAGTAGGTTCTGCACATTGTGAAACAACACAAGCTATACGCCAACTTGGAAAAATGCTCCTTCGGCATGGACAGGGTCCATTACCTAGGCTACATTGTTGATCAACATGGCGTACATGTGGATCTAGCCAAGATCCAAGTCATCCGTGACTAGCTAGCCCCAACCACACTCACTGAGCTCCGAAGCTTCTTGGGCCTAGACAATTTCCATTGCAAGTTCATGTTGGGATTCTCCCATATTACATGGGCCCTCAGCCAAATAACCAGGGGTGGTGGTAAGGAAAAATTTGTGTGGGGGAGGTCCCAACAACAAGTGTTCGATGATTTGAAGTAGTGCTTGTGCTCAGCCCCAGTACTTTCACTCCTAGACCTGCAACAATCCTTTGAGATTGAGACAGGTGCTTCTGAATATGCTGTGGGCGCCGTTCTCACTCAGCACGGCTACCCCGTGGCCTATCATAGTGAGACACTATCAGATGTTGTCCGTAAGTACCCTACTTACGACAAAGAAATGTACTCCATTGTGAAAGCCTGTCGCCAATGGAGATACTACATTCTTGGGAAGGAGACAGTCATCCACACTGATCATAAGCCACTACAGTTCATGCAAACACAAGGAAAATTGCAGAATGACCAGCATCAAAAGTGGTCCACATACTTGAAGCAATTCCACCTCAACATCAAGTATAAAATAGGAAGCATCAATCGTGTCATTGATTTCCTCAGTAGACTGCCAGTCGCGGCACTCACCGTGATGCTAGAGTCTTGTGGCCATGAGACCTCTGGATGGCCCCAACTCTATGAGACAAAACTGGACTTTGCCACCACCTACCAAATGTTGGGGGAAAACACAGTTGTCAATAATTTCCATCTTCTAGATGGGTTGTTGTGTCATCTGGGCCATATCTGTGTTCCATCAAGCGAGCAAGCAAAGCTGATCTGGGAAGCCCACTACAGTCGGGTGGCAAGGAACTTCGGCGTTGAAAAGACAGTGGCGATGCTACAGAAACATTTCTATTGGACGAAACTTCAATAGGAGGTCAACAAGTATATCAGGTCCTGCACTGCCTGCGCGATTTCCAAACCGAGCACTAAGAAACAGGGCTTGTACACCCCTCTTCCTACTCCTGACAGGCCATGGGAATCCATCTCAATGGACTACATGTCAGGCCTCTCATCCACCAAGTGGGCAAATGACTATGTTTTTGTGGTTGTTGATCGCTTTTCTAAGATGGAGATTTTGGTTTCCTGCAAGAAGAACATCACAGCAAAGGCCACTGCCAAGCTCTTCTTTGAACGAGTCTGGGTACATTTTGGAATCCTACAAACCATTGTCTCAGATCAGGACAGTCAATTTCTCAGCACATTCTGGTCGAGCCTCTGGTCACTACTGGACACCAAGCTCACCAAATCCATGGCCTTCCACCCTCAAACAGATGTCCAAACCGAGGTCGTAAATTGAATGATTGTGCATATCCTTCGCATGTATAATTCAAAACACCCTCACACATGGGATGAGAGCCTTCCTTATGTCCAACATAGCTACAACCGAGCCCTACATAGCTCAACTGACCACATCCCCTTTCAGGTGGGGTTGGGATTCCAACCATTGGGTCCCATAGATGTTGAACTTCCCCTTGCGGTCACCTCGACCAACTCATCTCCTGCTCCAACTGAAGATGACAAAGCCACCCGTTTCATTGAGCGGATCCATCACATCTGCCAACAGGTTCAGGATATCCTACAAAAGTCCAATGACAAGTACAAACAACGCCATGATCAACATCGGGTGCCACATAAGTTTCAGGTGGGCGACAAAGTTTGGTTGCACTTGCAGAAAGAACACCTTACCAAACCCCATCGGAAGCTTCGCCACTCTGTTATGGGATGTACACCATCACCAAGGCCGTGGGGGATAATGCTTTTCAACTCAACATTCCTCCTTTCCTTAGCCTACACCCAGTGTTCAATGTGGATCTCTTTCGCCCTTATCCCACCATTATTGGACACCTCAGAAGTAGCAGAACAACTGACACCAATAGATCTCAACCCCGACTGCATACAACAGGCATCCAATGATCAAATTGTGGACACACAGATCAAGGGCACTCGACAGCAAAGGATCCATCTTTATCGAGTCGTCAAAGCAGGGCAGCTCCTGCACCAAGGTAAGTGGCTCACCCGGGGCCAAATTCAGCAAAAATTTCCTCATCTGATGGGGGAAATCAACACAATGGAGACCATCCTAAGGAGGGAGGATTGATCTAGGTGGATATCGGTGTTCACCCACCTTTCCCAACTGGCTCAAAACAGTTTTCTGGCAATTTTGGTGATTTACTATTTTTAGCAGTTTTTACTTCCGCGGCCATTTTGAGGGCCTAAATGAAGGTTTTTCGGGATCGAGATTCTCAATGATATATGCCTAAAACAAAGATCGTATGCAAACGTTACGACCCCAGGAAGTTAATGTACTAACTTACCCAAATAGGGCCCACATGACTTTTGGCGCTTCATCTCCTAGGGTTAGGTTTTTGGATGTCTAGGGTTTTTGGAATTCTTGTTTATTGTAAAAAGGCCTTCAGAGCCTCATTGTAATCATCTTCTTGCGAATGAGGGTAGACGTCACATCTCTTCTCAAAGATAAGCCGCCACCATTCCAGCAAGCTTATTTATGTTGCATTTTACAGTTTCAGCTTATTTCATTATTGAATAGATAAACAATTTTAATGTATCTCTGTTATTTTGTGTTAAACACCTATTAATAATTTGCATTCATTTCGTTCTGCTCATAAAATCCGGATCAAAAATAAAACACGATAATTAAAATATCCATGCTAAAACAAAACCAACATCTAATCGTAATTAATTATAATTAATAATCGAGATTAAAACTTGAGACATTACAACATTCGTATGGTTTAACTTTGAGCCTAATTTTGTATCATGTCACTGCTTAATCAATTGCCAAACCTTTTTGTTTAAAATTCATATTTTTGTGTTCTATATATGAAATAAACAATTAAATCTTATTCCACTATTTATAAAGTAGGTTGCTTCTCTCATGCAAATAATTCTAAAATCAAACTACAGATAATTTAACAACGTATAGTTATGCATTAGTTTCTTCTACCATGCAATTATTTACAAAATCAAACCAAGGATACATGAACAAATAAACTTTATGGATAAGGTGCTGAAAATAGTTTGGAACTAGAGTTTTGATGGAAAAAGTTGTGGAAGTGGAGATAGATGATTTCACTAAACTACAGCCTCAGTTAATGCCATTCGTGGATGCATCCTATAAAACATGTTTTCTCTTCCACACATAACAACACAATCACTATTTTTTAAAATATTTATCAATTCACCCTGTGAAAACGCCATTCTCATTATAATACAACAACAAACCAACAACCTTGTGAAAACTGATCTCATTTGTTTCTGCCTCATCATTGAAAAATGTTACCGTATTTTTTTTTCCTTTTCAGGGAATATGAAACACTTATTGAATGAGGAAGTTGTTTGTGGGAAAACGTATATGATACAAATAATTTGAAACTCTCGATTCATTATGCTACATTTCATACATGGAATTCACTAAAAAATTCCAAAATATTTCACATGATTATTAACAAAAAAAAATTCAATGAACAATGTACTTACATAGGTAATTAATAACAATAACTATCATTCAAGTGGAAAATAAAATTATAAGTTTAAAATGTGTTAGTAAAAAAAACGTTAGATCATATTTGAAATGTAAGATTTATTTTATTTTATTTTATTATTTTCACACACATCTCTTTTATTAGAAATTGATTGGAAGTTGTAAAGGTGAACTTAAATTCTTGCCACCCATAGTATAGCAAAATCTTTGTTGATATGGCACCTGTCACGCCCCCAAGATTCATGCCCTAGTCCAACCCTAGCATTTTGTGCACATGTAATGATTCTCACTTGGCAACTTGGCCCAACTAAGGATACTTCACCCAGATTATGCCTCTTCACCTAGAGCATACCCATACTTTGTTCTAGGCTATGGACGAGTCACATTCTTACTTCATCACTTTCAACTGAACCGATGTGCCCCTCTATGGAACCAGTGTGTTCAAATGATCCTTTCCACCCATCAATCATCACATCTCTTGGACCAGCGCACCCCTTTCCTTGTTCTCTTCTTTGATTTGATCACCATGACTCTTTGCGGGTGTGCTAATGGGGTTGTTCAACCTCTCTCATGCACCCATGCTGCCAAGGGTAAGCAGGTCCACTCCTTGGGTGTGCTCCCAACTTGCCTTTCCATTTCCCAAATGCAACCCAAGTCTTTGTTGTTCGTCACAAGGGAAGAAGGGTGTATGTTCCCTTTGGCTCGCACGTCACCATCGTTCCTCAAGGTGCTCCTTCCAAAGCCCATAATACAAGTTTTTTCCCAGTCGATTGCTTCCCCCTTGTGATCTTCATCTGTCCCATTGTTGAATATTCCCAAGGAGTGTGTGTTCTCGGTGGGTGTCAAGGAACGCCTTACATCCTCCCCCAATAAACATCTTTTTGTCATTCCATAAACTTTCATACCACTTGCGATATGTAGTGACCTCTGTCAAACTCCCAAATCATGTCTTCATATTTCCACGAGGACTCATATCTCCCTCAAATTTCCTCTTCATTGGGTTTTTCCTTCCAATGGACGAAGTACTCATGCATTTGAACTTTGCCTCGTCCCAAGATGCAATGCACTAAAATATTCTCTACCTCCAACTTTGGCTTATTTGTAACCATGGTTGGTACTCTAGATGGATCAACATGACTTGGGTCATCTCGGTCTCTTTGGCATGAATTTATTTGACTAAAATGTAAGACACGGTGAATATGTCACATGTGGAATGAAAACTCCAATATGTAGGTGAAATTGCCAATATCCTCAAGAATTTGAGCGGTTCCCCATACCTCTACATAAGAGATGGATCCATCCCTTTAGGTGGTCGGAATTGATCTCTACTCATCTTGAGTAACAATAACTCTCCTACTTGGAATTATGCATCACACCTGCTGTGAACTGCCCAATGCTTCATTATGTCTATTTTGTTAGTCAAGTGTGTGGGAGCTATCTACAACTGATCCTTCCAACTCTTCACAAAAACCATGACTAATGGATTCGTCCCATAATATCCCTGTGTCACAAAATGAGGAGTTGTGGGTTGTTATTTGTTCGTCAACTCAAATGGACTATAACACATCATTGAAATCTTTTGTAGGTTGTATTTGAACTGGGTGGCATCCAACAAGTTTTGCAAATTCATCTAATCTACTTGTACATAGTGTTGCAAGTAGTCCTCCATAAGTGCATTGATTTGTTTGGTCTGCCCATTTGTCTACGAATGGTAGGTTGAAATCTTCAAAAACTTCATCCTCACAATATTGAACAATGTTGTCCAAAATTTACTCATGAACCTTGCATCCCTTTCTGACACACCGTTCAAAGGAATACCCCAATACTTCACTATGCACTTGAAGAAAAACTTTGCAAATTCTTTCATGTTGCAAGGCATCTTTGTCACAAAGAAGACAACATACTTGGAGAATCAATCCACCATGACCAAATCTCATTGTACCCTTGCACCATGAAAAGTTGTGTGATGAATTCCATCGAGACACTCATCCAAGGTCTCTTTGGAATTGGTAAAGGTTGCAACAATTGCTCTCATTTCGGTGTCCATCTTATCCTGCTAACATATAAGGAAAGTGTGAATGTACTCCTCCACATCCTTCTTTATTCACTCCCAAAAGTATCATCATTCCAACAATGCCATCATTCTCTATTGTCCTGGGTGTCAAGCCCAAGGTGAGTCGTGAAATTCCTTCACAAGTTCCCTCCTCGGGTTGGACAACTTAGGGACATATATTCGCTCCCCAAAGTACAACACTCCACCACGTAGAAAACACTTCTATTTTTTTTTATCCTTCACCTACTTCATGATGTTCTTCGTTGTGTGATCATTTTCTAAGCCTTCTTTGATTTTTTCGTGCAACTCTTCCAAGACATGAATCTCACTACTCCATGATGTAGGCAACTCATCCTCCTCTAGTACTATGATTTGTGCATTTATTCTCAAGTCATCCATGGAATCTCTTATCCTTTTCGACCTATACTCAATGGTCATGTCAAATATTGTGAGGAAGTCTTTCCACCTTTCCTGCATGGGTGACAAATTCAACTATGCCGTGAAGTAACTTTTCACAACATTGTCTATCTTCGTAACAAACAACTTTCCCAACAAGTAGTGTCTCCAAGTATGCAAACAATGTAACACTACAGTCATCTCCTTCTCAGGAACAGGGTATCTTCATTCACGATCTTGGATCTTTCTACTCTTAAATGAAACTGGATGTTCATCCTACGTTATAACTCCTCCAATGAAAAATTTTGATGCATCCATCTACACTTCAAACCATTTCTCAAAGTCTGGCAGTTTCAACCCACGAGCGATGAAAATGCTACATTTCATCTCTCCAAATGCAGAATTGGTCCTCTCTATCTAGTTCCATGATTTCTCATTTTTCAACAAATCAGTGAACGATGCAGCAATCTTGGAGTAGCCCTATATGAACTTGTGATAGTAGTTGGATAGTACAAGGAAGACTCATGTCATGAAATATCTCCGGCTCTTTCCAATCTTCGATGTCCTTGACCTTTACAAGGTCCATGCGTATACATCCTTGGCCATTCTAATTCCCCAATAATGGTATCTCAGTCTGCCCAAAAACACACTTAGACTTCTTCAAGAACAACCGGTTTTATTGCATTGCCTCAAATACCTATAGCAAATGTTTCCTATGCTCCTCCGTATTTTCTCTATACATTACGATCTCATCCAAATACACCACAACAAACTTGTCCAAAAATTGTCGCAACATGTCATTCATCAATGTGAAAAAGGTTGTAGGGGCATTGCACAACCCAAAAGGAATCATTAGGAACTCATAGCTCCCATACCTTGTCACCATGGCTATCCTCGTGTCATCTCCATCTGCAATCCACACCTAATAATACCCATATCGCAAGTCAATCTTTGAAAAAACTTTGACCTTGGTCAACTTGTCAAAGGAATCAACAACCAAAGGAAACAAGTATCTATTCTTCAAAGTCTGTTTGCTCAATGCTCGTTAATCCAAACACATCCTTATATCTGAAGTTTCCTTCTTCTTTTGAAAGAGACCCAGGGCGCCATACGAGGACCTAGACAAATGAATGAAACCAACATCAACTAATTCTATCAACTTTCACTTCAACTCTTCCAATTCAGGTTTGGAAAATCGATAAGGAGATCTTGCTAGTAGTTGTAGCCCAAGCTCTAGCTCCATATAGTGGTCAACAGTGCATCATAGTGGGAGCACTTTCAACAACTCATCCGACATTTTTTCCACAAAATCACCCAACAAGTCAGCAAGCTCAAGTGGAATAGGTGTCCCCACTCCATCCTCTTGAACTTCTCCAACAATTACTACATAAATTTGTGATCCATTCCACCTTGTTTCTCTCTTCATACTTAGTGCAGACACAAGATGCACCTTTCCACCAGACTTCCTTACGGTTGTGCAAACAACGCAAGATTTTTGTTCACTAAGTATAACCATCTTGTCCATCCATGGCATGATGACCAAATGCGTCCCCCTTAGGAACTCTTGCCCAAGAATCACCTCAAAGTCATCCATAGCCATCTATAATGTCCCAAATTTCTAACAAAGATAAATGCATAAAATTACTCAATTAAATAACAAATAATTTGTAATTAAGAAAACCCTAATGAAATTTTAATCAACTCACAGAGGGTGAGGAACTTACCTGTGTTGAAGAACCAAAAATACCTGCAACCTAGTGACTTATTAAACTCAACCATACCTTCATCCTTGACCTGGAAACTACAACACAAAGTGGGCGATGACTCTCCACCCAACTGTAGACCTTGCTACACTAATCTAGTAGCAAATCACCCCCAATCCCTCCATCTACTACCATGCCAATGAATTCTTATCCTTACCCTCTCTATAGCTTCAGCCAGAGATGTGCCAAATAGGGATGTCCTTTTCTCATCCTTTTCCCTCTTTATATAGAGTCTATCCATGGTAAAGAACTCAATCCCTAGGGTCCATTATTTAATTATTTATTATACTTTAGGGTTTCTCCATTAATTACAGTTACTTATTTTACCATTTTCTTTAATTACCAAAATATCCATAATAAATACTTATTATGACCCCATTTACGATAATTATTATATATTTCTTTATTATTATTTATTCCAATAAGAATTAATTATTACTATTTTAGGAGATTTATTATATTTTTAATATTATTGTTATTATTATCTATATTTAATAATAATAATATGGGGCATGGAATACACCCCTCCTTCAAGGAACTTTGTCTCGAAGTTAGATTTGATTATGTTTCTTATAGGTTTTTAATTGGCTTACCATATCATCCACAACACCCTCGCTTAGCTCATGCATTTTCCACAACACCCTCGCTTAGATCGTGCATTTTCCACAACACTATCTGCTCAACTAGTATAAATCCACTCAAGTGACTATGACATGCATCAAAAGTCTACATCACAACACTGAGGAAGCGTGACTACTCTCTGGCCATCCTTCCAAACTTTTGGAACAAGGCTTTAATCCTACCAGTCTATCTGAAGCCCCAAGGCTCGAGACCTCATCTACCCAAGTAGACATCTGGATTGATACTCATATACATCAGGAATCTTGAAAGGTTGTCTTAAAATCCCTCCACAACAACCAGGTACAACCCTAGGCATCGAAGTCCAATCCCACAACACCACTGACGAGCAATGCTCTAGCGATTCTTCGGGACTTCGACATCACAAGTCCAATACAAGGCATAATAATTATTAGCATAAGTAGTAGATTGAGTTTTCCTCAACCCAAAATATGTTACTTGTAATATTCTCCTTTCTCCCACAATATCATCAAATAAACTATCCCTCTCAGCCCACTGATGGATAACCTGTCAATCACCACCTCACAACACGAAATCAATGAATTAGTCATAATATGTCATGCATAAATATTTCCATGAAATTACATGATGTCCTCAAAGGATATATTATCATAACCTCCATGTATCTTTATCAAAGATATAAAATTTCATCAACATAATAGTTGGAACCACATATAATATAACATAGTGAAAAATGATAATCTTTTCAACACATATCACATGCACGGTAAATAACTATCATGATTCATCATCAAAACCAAATTTACTATCCTACATAATTACTAGATTTTATCTCTAAAGCATAAATTCATCATCAAACATCCATCTAGCACATGGATCTACATAGATAAGTTGTTGTCCCAAGCTAACTCAATAGGGATCATCTGTACTATGAGTTCCCGATACCAATTATTTTCTGATTATCATTTCCTATTCTTTCAACAAGAAGCTTGACATTTTACGGGATATGTATAGTCACCCTATCAGATGCCAAGTTCCCATTCAATCCATTTCATATTTCCTTGAGCACTTAAGCCTTTTATTAGTTTATGTGATGAAATATAAATTCACTCCATCATGTAAAGACTCCTACTAGCAAGTTTCACCATGTCATGTTCTTGACTTCTTACACTTCTCAACAAGTATAGCATGCATATATAGTGTTGGACTATTGCAGGTAGATGTGCCCGCATACTGATATAATAGGTATCCTTGTCTACACAAAAATAGTCACAAATACCATAATCAAACTTGTAGGATTCCTTATCCGTCAAATGGACGATAAGATTACATTCCCAAAAACACTAATGTCTCATTATCTATGTGGAGTTATGGATATCCAATCAAGTCATATGACCATTACATTTCAAGTAGGGAATTCAAATTGAAATATATTTCTATGCCTCCACTACCTCAGTTGTTTTCAATCATAATTAGAAATATACATTTGTCCACAACCATAATATTATATGCATGGACATATAAATCTAACCCAACAACTATGCATAAAATCTTTCTAGATCATCCTAGGCAATTGTTCATAAAAAAAAAAGTATGTGGATGTATCTTAAAACCAAACCAAACAAACTTGTAGCCTCATCCCTGTAATACCCCTGTTTTGAGACCCCGGATTAAATAATGTATTTTGTTTATTTGGTGAAAGGATGGATTGCACAAACAATTAAAAGAGGCCATAGTTTCTAGAAAATGTAATACCTTGAACATTGCAAATAATAAAATACATCGTTGGCTGCAAGAAGAACAAGGACAAGAGTTATAGGGGGCTATGATTCCATGAGAGAGGGGGATAAAGGAGCTAAGTTTTTTTATTATATTTTATTTACCCATCTTGGTTTTAATTGATAAAAGTGGTTACAAGAGCTTCTTAGGGGAAGGCCATGTGGTTCTTTATTTCATGTAATTATATAAACCCCTCTTGTGGGTTGTTTGGGGGTTCTTCTTTGTTCAATTTTTCACTCTATTATTTGGTTCATTCATTCATTCATTCGTGTTCTTGGTTGGGACATGTGGATGAATTGTTGAGGAAGGATGCCATTGTTTTGTTGGTTGTAGTAATTACTAGTGTATTCCAGCCATGAATTGGTGTTTGCATTCCTGAAATAGATTGGCATGTGCTAAACCTTGTTCACAACTGTGAATCCCAAGAGTCCCAACATGGATATTCTTGACCAGATGCACTAGAGTCCTAGAAAGAAGTGGATAGCCTGAGGGACTATGTGGTGGTGAAGGGGTTCATTGTCTTTGGGTAGTGCAAGCTATAGAGAAGAGATATGACATGTATTTTGGACTGTTATGTGTTGAGAAACCTATGAGAGCTTGAGTGTTAACTAGTTTGGGAAATGCGTGTTTCTCTAGAACCCATCCTTGCGGATTCATATCCCAAACTTGGGGATGACCTGAAACAAAAGTGTCTAAGGTTGGGTGGAACTTCCTTGGTCTTTAGCCACTTAGTGATTGGTTTTATTAAAGATAAGTGCTCTCTGTCATTTGCTTCGTTGATTTTTTATTTATTTCCTCTATGTATAAATTATTATCTGTGAGATGTGTATTTTAGTGTGCCTTCTTGTTAGTTATTGTTATGCATGGCATGATGAAGATTTTTTTTAAGTTATAAACACAATATGAAACTGAGATGGATTCCAGTTATACTTAAACTAAGTTAAAGTACCTTGTTTAATCATCGACAATCCGGAGCAATATAAGTGTGTTTATGAATAACTCTTGATTATTTAATCTCAATTTCCAACATCAAAATGAACCTTTTTTTTATCTAAGACATTCCCACACCCATGACCATAATTATTCCATAACAAATGAAGGTTTCTAGCACAATATCAAATGTGACATAAATGTAAGGTGTATCATATGTTTGCCAAGTTGTGCAACATGTATCTTTTTTCATTCATGAATAGGTCGTAAACTAGAGAACATAAACCTATGCACTAATAATCAATTATATTCCCAAAATGAAGAATGCACTCAATTTAAGGATCATTGTATCATATCATAAATGCATCTATTCCAAACATGACATCTTATGAATATATTATGGCAACAAAATGTATGAGACCTTACACCAAATAAACAATTGTATTATTTTCAATATTTGAAGTTATTGTGTCCAACCCTTAACTAGTTCACATCGTGAACCATCAAGGTTGCGATAAACCAACAAAGAAAAAACCACTATTCAAGTTTTATCTTGGGTCAACAATTAGACATTTCACTTAAATTCGTATTATAGATGATCACCATTATTTTTCCATCAAACAATAACATTCACATCCACCAATACTAAGTATGTTCTATGCTATAAGAATTAATAGGGAAATCGTGTCTCAACCAAAGAAGAGAAAATGCACCATTAAGTACCTTTATATTCATAGGAACCCTATGTACATGAATTCATTAGCTCAATAAATTTTCCTATTCATTGTGTATCTCAAAACTTAAAGCTCAGATCCTAAGAAGTAATGGATCATCCCATAGTTAGCCAACTCAAACTTTATTGCCAACTTTGATTTGAATTCATTCAATCACAAAATATCTTTACTCATAACAATATCTAATGATTTATATGCAAGGGAAAAACAATGAAAGCCTCAACAAACCACTTGATTTACACATCTTGATTCATGACTAAAACAACCAAAACCTTATTTAGAGGAAATTGAGGTCATGCTTTAGAATATTACTTTGACTTATATATGATCTCTCTTGCTAAATTGAAATAAAATATAGGATAGAACTATATATAATTTCAAGCATCAAACAATGGATAAGAGTGTTGTTATAATCTTATCATTCATATTGTCTCATTGTTCCTTTTGAACTAGCTGGTTTTGTATCCTTAACCACTTCTCTTTTAAATCTCTCTTGACAAGAAGATATTAGTCATCTCAAAATTCCTCAACACCATCCATATGTAGTTTTTAACTTATGACACTGTCTCCTTTGAACGCACAACACAACTCCCTCCATGCCCATAAACCATACAATCTCATCCTATCCTCCCCTGTGTATAGATCTGCTCATCCCTTGGTTACCCTATCCATTAGTAGCTTGGTAGATTGCAAAGGTGAATTGTTTCTTTGTATCACCAATATAAATGTTTCTTGTGGTGATGAAATCTTTGAATCTTTTACTACTACTGCCTTCTCATATAAAGAACACAAACCAACATTGGAAAAAAATAAAAATCCCAACTCAATAAATTTGTCTTCTAATAGATTATTTTATGAGAAAGGCACGAGGAAGAAACAAAAAATTACAACCTCTCTAGGGAAATCATTGAATCAGGATGTCTTAATCAAATATCAAGGTTTGGAGTTGAACATGATCAATGCATTAGCACACATTTTTGGGAATATTTTAATCCATTTATGTGAAGAATTTTTTTGACCCTTTGGCTTGGAGAAAAACTAAAATCTCTCATCAAGATTATTTTACACCTATACAATGTGATATGTTTGCCATATTTAGAAAAATTTTCTATGCATTTTCATATGCATACGACTCTACGATAATTCACATTTTTAATGTACAATTTTTCAACCTCAATGATCTATCATCTTGGAAAACCTTAGGCATGGGATGGTTCTTTAGATGTCTATTTCCTATCACCCTAGTGTTTATCTTTCACATGTCCATTTCTCACGTGCGACTATCCATTAATCTATTACACCCAACTACTATGTCTCAGAATAGGTTTAGTGGAGATTGTGCAGTAACAAATAGATATTAACATACCATACTCAACTTCGATAGGAGAGGAACCTCATCGCCATGTTTGGTATGGGTGAGGAATTATAATCACATGTATCACAAAATATCTCTACACTAGTACTAATATTACACTAATTACTAGATATGTCATATCCAAAATCGTGGGGCAACTATCCCCTGGGTAACTCAAATGAGAGAACAACAATCACCTTGTCATTATTTGGCTAACATTTTACCTTCATTCTGTTAGAAATTGTAATTGTTTCACCACCCAGAAATTAATCGTCAGATTTGTGCCATTGCCTTGACCGTTGAAGTTCTAAAAGGTTATCACCACCACACCATTTCATCTTTGACCGATTGAAGTGGAAAAGGGGAATCCACTGTTTTTTTATCTCAGCTCAATGAATTTCAAAGGGAAAATGAACCATCAAAGTTCTAAAAAGACAAATTCGATTTAGGCATAGCAAAAGGGAAAGTTAATTTAATGTAACCGACTGATTGCATCAATATATATATCTATGTAATCCTGATTTTTCAAGGGAGAAGAAAAACACAAAGAGTTTGAATAACATTTGGTTGAATTGGGAAACTGAGTATTTCTCTATATTTATGCTATGTTCTTGTTCTCATTGAGAGTTTGTAAACTTGATATTTATTTCTTTTTGTAGATTGGTTATATTTATGTGTTTATATTTGAATTAGAATATGCAGAACAAATTTATTTTATTATTGCTAGAACAAAGTATTGATTTTTAGTTTATGATACAGGGGTGGTTTACTAAAACTGTTTGTTGTAGCTTACTAGTGTTGCTACTCATTGCTGAAATCATTGCTAGTGCTGCTACTCATTGTTGAAACTGTTGATGTATCTTGCTAGTGTTGCTACTCAGTGTTGAAATTGTTTCTAGTGTTTCTACTCACTACTGAAACTATTGTTGTAGCTTACTAGTGCTGCTACTCAGTGCTGAAACTGTTGTTGTAGCTTACTGGTGTTGTTACTTAGTGTTGAAACCGTTGTTGTGGTTGTTTGTTGTTTCTTGAAGCACTCTCCTGCATCCTTTATTGTGGTATTTGAGCGAGTAATATTTATTGTTCTTCATTGTAACTGAATACAATGATTTGGAATATGATCTGAAATGGATAGAAACAGTAGTTTGGCTCAGCCACATATTACTGTTTTGACTGAAAGGAATTATGATTCTTGGTTTATTAGAATGAGAAAAATTCTATGTTCTCAAGATCTTTGGGATTTTGTTACTATTGGTTATCCAGAGCCTATTGACCAAGCAACATAAATGGATCTGACAAATTCTAAGAAAACTTTGTTGAAGGAGAACAAAAAGAAAGACAATAAATCCCTTGGTCTTATTCAACAAGGCCTAAATGAAACCATATTTCTGAAGGTGTCAAGTGTGATGTCTTCAAAGAAAGCTTGGGACACTCTTGAAACTAGATATCAAGTTGTATCCAGGGTGAAGATTGTCAAGGTTCAGAATTTGAGAATCTAAAGATGAAGGACAATGATTCAGTTGATAGTTTCATGAATAAAGTCATGAATGTTGTAAATCAGTTAAGGAAATATGGCGATGACCTTTCAAAAAAGAGAGTAATTGAGAAAGTTCTTAGATCTTTTCCAAAAAAATTTGAATCCATAGTTGTACCTATAGAAGAATTTAAAGATATTAGTCAAATGCATATTGATGAATTAACTGGTTCTCTGATTGCTCATGAAACCAGGATGTCTAGATATGATGATAAACCATTACAGAATGCCTTCAAATCCCAGTTGCATGTTACTAGAGGCAGAGGCAGAGGAAGAGGAGACCGAACTACTAATCATAGAGACATCATAAATGACTCAGAATCCGAGGAGAAAACTCAGCAGAATCCTCCTATTTTAAGGGGGAGTAGAAACAAATCCTCACAGCAAGGAAATCAAAAGTATGACAAATCTAAGGTACAATTTTATTATTGCAATAAATTTTATCATTATTCTAACAAGTGTTGGAAGAAGCAAGTAGATTCTCGAAAGTAGTCTACACACATGATCTGGATTTATGAGCGGAACGAAATGAATAAAAGATTGAATACCATGACATAGCGATACGAAGAACAACAACAAATATCCAGTGAACAATAACTTCTATTGAATAAATAAAATAGGATGAAACTGTAAAACTACATAATTGAAATAACTTGCTCGAATGGTGGTATCTATCCATGAGAAGAGATGTGGCTACTACGTGCATCTGTATGAGAAGAATGATTGCAGTGAGGTTCCAGAGGCCTTTTTAACATTACTCATGAATTCCAAAACCATAGACATCCAAAAACCTAACCTTAGGAGAAGAAATGCCAAAATTTATGTGGGCCCTGATGAGTAAATTGGTACCTGAACTTCCTGGGGTTGTAACGTTTTCATACGACCTCTGTTTTAGGTGCGTGATAGCCCATTAGAAAGGTATTTTTGAGAAATATGCATTATGCCATCAGACTCTGACTTTGTCTATACTTTGACTGTGGAAAGCCAAAAAAACATTGTTTAGGGTCCCAAAACAGCCCTGAAAGTACAGAAAGATGTACTGACATGAAAACTTCCAAAATAATCCAGTTGGATTAGGTGGGAGGCCACCAATATCCACCTGGATGTTTTGTAGGACTTCAAACAACCCTAGAAGTGTAGAACCCACAATCACAAAGAAGTACAGAAGAACTTGTTGAACTAAAAACTGTCAAGAGGAGACAGTTAGAATAGGTGGGTGGCCACCAATATCCACCTAGATCAGTCATCCCCCCTTAGGAAGCAATGGTCTCCATTGCGTTGAGTGCCTCCATCAGGTGAGGAAACTTCTGTTGAATTTGGCCCCAAGTGAGCCACTTTCCTTGGTGTAGGATCTTCCCTACCTTGACAACTTGACAAAGTTGGAACCTCTATTGGTGAGTGCCCTTGACCTATGTGTCCATTATCTGATCAATGGATGCATGTTCCATGCAATCAGGTTTGATCTATGTTGGTATCAACTGCTCTTCGATCTCTGTCCAATAATGGTGGAAAATATGGCCAAAGGAGGTCCACATTGAACAATGGGTGCAAGCCAAGGAAGGGTGAGGTGTTGATCTCAAAATCATTGCTACCCATATCCTTGGTGATAGTGTAAGGCCCATATCGAAGAGGGAAGAGCTTTTGATGGGGCCTTGTAAGGCGCTCTTTCTACAAATGTAACCAGATCTTGTCTCCCACCTCAAACTGGTGAGGTACCTGGTGTTGATCATGGTTCTTCTTGTACTTAGGATCGGCTTTCTGCAAACTCTCATGGACCTCTTGGCAGATGTGATGAATCTTCTCAAAGAATCTGGTGGCTTTGTCGGCCTTAGAATGAACATGGGAATATTTTTCCTATGTGGCTGCAAGAGGTAGTGCAACATCAATGGGACCCAAGGGTTGGAATCCCAGCCCCACCTGAAATGGGCTATGGTTGGTGGAGCTATGAAGATCCCTATTGTAGTTGTTCTAAACATAGGGAAGACTCTTATCCCATGTACGCGGATGCTTAGAATTGTACATGCACAGGATGTGCAAAATCATCTGATTGATGACCTCTATCTGGCCATCAGTTTGGGGGTGGAAAGCAATGGATTTAGTGAGCTTGGTGTCCAACAGTGACCAAAGACTCGACCAAAATGTGTTGAGGAACCTATTGTCCTGATGTGAGGTGATGGTTTGTGGTATCCCAAAATGGACCCACACCCATTTGAAGAAGAGCTTGGCAGTATCTGTTGTTGTGATGCTCTTCTTGCAGGCTGTGATAATGGCCATCTTCGAAAACCGATCAACCAACAAAAATACACAGTCATTGTCGTGCTTGGTGGATGAAAGACCAGACATGTAATCCATCGAGATAGATTCCCAAGGATTCTCGGGAGAAGGAAGAGGGGGGTATAATCTTTGCTTCTTGATGGCTAGCTTGGAAATGACATAGGCAATCCAAGATCTGATATACTTGCTAACGTCTTGTCGAAGTTTTGGCCAATAAAAATGTTTATGTAGAATGACCACAATTTTCTCCATGCCAAAATGTTCTGTCATTCGACTATAGTGAGCCTCCCAAATCATCTTTTCATGCTTTCTTGTGGGAACATAGAGGTGGCCCAGATGGCATAACAGTCCATCCTAGATGTGAAAATTGGTGACATTCGCTCCTGTACCCAAGAGGTGATAAGTAGTGGTGAAGTTAGGGTCACACTGATAAAGTTGGGGCCAATTATATGACTCATTCCCACAAGAATGGAGCATTGTGGTGAGAGCAACAACAGGAGGGCGACTAAGGCAGTCAACAACACGATTTGTGCTCCATGTTTTATACTTGATGTTGATATGGAACTGTTGTAGGTATGTGGACCACTTTTGATGGCGACGTTCTACAACTTCTCATGTGTCTGTATGAACTGCAGAGACTTGTGATCAGTGTGAATGATTGTTTGATTTCCCAGAATGTAATGTTTCCATTGACGATAGGCTTGCACAATGGAATACATTTCTTTGTCATAGGTGGGGTATTTACGGATAGTGTCTGAGAGTGTCTCACTATGGTATGATACTAGATGATCGTGTTGAGTGAGAATTGTGCCTACAACATAGTTGGAGGCATCAGTCTCAATCTTGAACGATTTTTTCAAATCAGGCAAGGAGAGTACTGGAGTTGAGCACAAGCGATGCTTCAGATCATCAAATGCTTGTTGTTGTGCCTGCTCACATGCAAAATTTTCCTTGCCATCGTCCTTGGTTATTTTCCTGAGGGTGCATGCAATATGGGAGAATCCAAACATGAACCTTCGATAGAAGTTGGCAAGTCCCAAGAAGCTCCGAAGATTGGTTAGTGTGGTCAGGGATGACCAGTCAGAAATGACTTGGATATTAGCTGGATCCACATGTACCCCATGCTCATCAACAATGTAGCCCAAGCATTATACCAAGTTCATGCCAAAGGATCATTTTTTCAGGTTGGCATATAACTTGTGTTGTCGCAGAGTGACCAAAACCTGTTGAATATGTTGCATGTGCTCCTCCCAAGTTCTGTTGAAGATGAGGATGTTATCTAGATATACCACCACAAAATAGTTGGTGAAGGGTTTCAATACATCATCCATCAATATCATGAAAATTTTCAGTGCATTCGTTAAGCCAAAGGGAATGACCAACCTTTTGAAGAGACCTCCTTTATATTTGAAAGATGTCTTCCATACATTAGTTGGTTCGATGGGAACCTGGTGGTATCCAAACTTTAGGTCAATCTTGCTGAAGAATTTTCCCCCCTTGAGTTGGTCAAGAAGTTTATCAATTCATGGAATTGGGTACTGGTTACCGACTGTGATTTTGTTTAATGCTATGTAATCAATGCAAATCTGCTAGGTCCCATATTTCTTCTGCACCAGCACAATCGGGCTTCCGCAAGGGGAGGAGTTGGGTCGAAGGTGCCCCTTTTGAAGAAACTCTTGGATCTGGTGCTTGATTTCATCATTTTCCATCAGCAAGTGACGATAGACTGGTCCATTAGGTAGAGGGGAACCAGGTGTTAGATCAATTAGATGTTTGACTTGGCAGTGCGTCGATACCCCCGTGGGTGAGGAGAAGTTGTATCTATACTCTTGCAAGATCCCATCCACTTGCTTTTGCTGCAAAGAGAGTCTTTGTGTAGAGGTCACGGATTTGGAAATGACCTTCTTCTTACTGTGAGCACATATCACAAAGAAGACGAACTTCCCGATTTGTGAAATGAAATTATTGCATTGCTTAGGAGAGATTAAAGAAATAATGGTAGACGGTGTTACCTCTGGTATCCTTTACAATTGTCTACCCAAAGTAATAATAACAGTGTGGGGTTTAGACTCATACACAACATGACGCTTCCACAAATTTGGCTGGCCTAAAAGAACATCAAAAACTTCAAGGGTAGCAATATCACACAATACCTGATCTTTGAAGGGCTTGATTTTGTAGGGAAGACGACACTGTTAGGTGATGCAAAGATCTCGTCCTTGGTGAAGCCTGTCGATGGTGTATGGTTGTGGGTGCGGTGTTATCTGCAGGTCCAACCGCTTGAAGACCTCTGCTGAAATCAGGTTCTTCTGACTACCGCTATCGACAATGAAATGCAGCAGAGTTCCCTTTACCCAC
This sequence comes from Picea engelmannii, assembly GCA_009831015.1. Classification (NCBI taxonomy): domain Eukaryota; kingdom Viridiplantae; phylum Streptophyta; class Pinopsida; order Pinales; family Pinaceae; genus Picea; species Picea engelmannii. Next base: position 172,437 of record ML786970.1, read on the forward strand.
ATATGTGAGTGAAAGAAGCGTTCCCCTTCCTATGGTTCTTCTAGTTCACTTGGCTGGACTTTGGTGGTAGTGAAAGTGGCACTGGGTTCGACATCGATGATCTGCTTCCCACTTTCTGTAAGTGGATCATCGATGTCGAACCACAATTTTCTCCACATCAAAATTTCTTGCCATCCAACTGTAGTGAGCCTCCAAAATCAGCTTTTCACACTCACTTATGGGAACACAGAGGTGGCCCAAATGGCATAACAGTCCATCCTGAATGTGAAAATTGATGACATTCACTCCTGTACCCAAGAGCCGATAGGTGGTGGCGAAGTCAAGGTCACATTGATAAAGTTGGGGCCACTTAGATGCCTCATGCCCATAGGAATGAAGCACTGTGGTGAGGGCAACAACAGGAGGGCGACTGAGGCAGTCAACAACACAATTTGCGCTCCATGTTTTCTACTTGATGTTGATATGGAATTATTGTAGGTATGTGGACCACTTTTTATGGAGGTCCTTCTGTAACTTCCCCTGTGTCTGTATGAAATGCATAGGCTTGTGATCAGTGTGGACAATTGTCTCCTTTCCCATAATGTAATGTTTCCATTGACGACAAGATTACACAATGGAATACATTTATTTGTCATAGGTGGGGTATTTCCAGATAGTATCTGAGAGTGTCTCACTATGGTATGCTACTGGATGACCATGTTGAGTGACAACTGCACCTACAACATAGTCGAAGGCACCAATCTCAATCTCAAACGATTGTTGTAGATCAAGTAAGGAGAGTACTGGAGCTGAGCACAATCGATTCTTCATATCATCAAATGCTTGTTGTTAATCCTGCCCCCATGCAAACTTTTCCTTGCCACCACCCTTTTTTACTTGGTTGAGGGCCCATGCAATATTGGATAATCCCAACACAAACCTTCGGTAGAAGTTGGCAAGTCCCAAGAAGCTCTGAAGCTCGGCTAGTGTGGTTGGGGCTGGCTAGTCACGAATGACTTGGATGTTAGCTAGATCCACATGTACCCCATGCTCATAAAAAATGTATAACAAGTATTGGACCATGTTCATGTCAAAGGGGAATTTTTCCAAGTTGGATTATAGCTTTTGTTGTCGTAGAGTGCCCAAAACCTGTTGAATATGTTGCATGTGCTCCTCCCAAGTTCTGTTGTAGATGAGGATGTCATCCAGATATACCACCACAAAAGAGTTGGTGAAGGGTCTCAATACATCGTCCACAAATCTCATGAAATTTGTTGGTGCATTTGTTAAGCCAAAGGGAATGACCATCCATTCGAAAAGACCTTCTTTAGATTTGAAAGTTGTCTTCCATACATTAGTTGGTTCAATGGGAACCTGGTGGTAGCCAGAATTTAGGTCAATATTGCTAAAGAAATTCCCCCCCTTGAATTGGTCAAGAAGGTCATTAATTTGGAGAATTGGGTACCAGTTCCTGACTGTGATTTTGTTTAATGCTTTGTAATCAATGCAAAGTCGCCAGGTCCCATATTTATTCTACACCAACACAATCGGGCTTCCACAAGGGGAGGAGCTAGGAAGAATGTACCCCTTTTGAAGCAGCTCTTGGATCTAGTGCTTGATTTCATCATTTTCCATCAATGAGCGATGATAGACTAGTCCATTAGGAAGTTGGGCATCGGGGCTTAGATCACTTGGATGCTTGACTTAGAAGTGCATCGATACCCCTGTGGGTGAGGAGAAGATGTCTCTGTACTCTTCCATGATCCCGTCCACTTTATTCTTCTGCAAAGAGAGGCTCTGTGTAGAGGTCACGGATGTGGCGTTGACCTTCTACTTAGTGCGAGCACGGATCACAAAGAAGATGAAATTCTCGGTCTGTGAAATTACCTCACTGCATTTCTTAGCAAAAATTAAATAAATAGCGGTAGGTAATGCTACCAATGGTATCCTGTACAATTGTCTACCCAAAGTATTAATATCACTGTCAGGTCTAGACTCATACACAACAAGTGGTTTCCACAAATATGGATGCCCTAAAAGAACATCACAAACTTCAAGGGGAGCAATATCACACAATACCTCATCTTTTAAGGGATTGATGTTGTAGGGAAAATGACATTGTTAGCTGACACAGAGATCTCGTCCTTGGCGAAGCCAGCCGATGGTATAGGGCTATGGGTGTAGTGTTATCGGAAGGTCCGGCATCTTGAAGAACTCTGCTGAAATCGAGTTCTTCGGACTACTGCTATCGACAATGAAATGCAATGGAGTTCCCTTTACCCACATCTATGAGTGAAAGAGGAGTTCCCCTTCCTTTGGTTCTTCTAGTTCACTTGGATGGACGTTGGTGGTAGATATAGTGGCACTGGGTTCGACATCGATGATCTACTTCCCACTTTTTGGATTTGATTTGGAGTCAGAGTCTACCTCTAAATCGAAAGATTTCAGCTCGGCCACCAGTGACTTCTTGAAGCAACATTCTTCGGTGTTGTGCCAAGGGATTTTATGGCATTCACAACATTTTCCCATGTCCTTCTTCGACTTCTCATTACCCTTCTTGGGTTGCGGCTTGGACTGGTTGTCCTGAGAGTGACCATATTTTATTTTTCCCTTATTTGGTGGGTTGGGACCGACTTTTCCTTGCTTCGGCTGTGAGGAATTTGAAGATACAAACTCGCACCTCTTCTGCTTAAATTTCTGCTCGATCTTGACAACATATTTGTAAGACGCACCTAATGATGTGATGTCCATAAACTCTATTTTTGTTTGAATGTATCTATGCAGACAACTGCGGTATTTGAGCAACATATGTCATTCACTTTGATACCTAATTTGGTGCGCAAAGCATGGAAAATATTGACGAAATATGGTAATGTCTAGTCCCTTTCTTGACACAGCATGGTCCATCTTATGTATTGGTCCTCATAGCTTCCAATAGGGTAGTAATATTCTTTAATGGCATCCCTGAAGGAATCCAAGGTGGGGGAGACCGCAAATATTGAAGATTCATCTGTGTCCCTTTGCTTAGAGTACATATCCCACTAGTCCTTAACATGGGGACGACATTGAGGAGTGAAAAAGTAATCTTTTCCCTATCGAAAAAATTGTGGACCGAAAAATACCCTTTGAGCATATTCAACCATTTATCTACAACATCCTCATCTATCAGTCCTTCAAATAATGGAATATCAAAATTTACTTGTACCTTGAAGGGGGTTGCGTGGCCGCTTGATGAAGATGTGTCTCCTATGGGTAGCCGCCGAAGGATCTGTGCAAAGTTGTCCATCATATCGTTCCTTTTTCATGCAAGGGATTCCTTGAGCAACATTTTAAAAGGATCTCCTACTCCATCATCTTTCTTCTTTTCCCCCATTTTTTGCGGTCAGGTTCAGTGCGACTGATCTTGCAAAGGCTTGACTGGTTCGAGTCCCATCTTCTTGTACCTAGATCTTGTGGGAGACATGCACAAAGAAAAACAAATGAAGAGTAAATCACTCTGATACCACTAATCTGGATTTATGAGTGGAACAGAATGAATAACAAATTGAATACCATAACAAAGAGATACTGAGAACAACAACATATATCCAATGAACAATAACTTCTATTGAATAAATAAAATAGGCTGAAATTGTAAAATTGCATAATTGAAACAACTTGCTCGAATGGTGGTAGCTATCTCTGAGAACAGATGTGGCTGCTATGCACATCCATCTGAGCAAAATGATTACAATGAGCCTCCATAAGCCTTTTTAACATTACTCATGAATTCCAAAACCCTAGACATCCAAAAACCTAACCTTAGGAGTTGAAATGCCAAAATTTATGTGGGCCTCGATGGGTAGGTTGGTACCTCAAATTTATGGGGTCGTAATGTTTGTATACGACCTCCGTTTTAGGCGTGTGATAGCCTCTTAGAAAGGTATTTTCGAGAACTACACGTTCTACCATCAAACTCTGACTCTATCTCTAGTTTGATTGTGGCTATCCAAAAAAACTATGTTTAGAGCCCCAAAATGGCCCTAGAAGTACAGAAAGATGTACTGACATGAAATATTCTAAAATAAGCCAGTTGGATTAGGTGGATGGCCACCAATCTCCACCTGGAAGCTGTGTAGGACTTCATATAGCCCCGAAAGTGTAGAACCCACAATTACAAAGAAGTACAGAAGAACATGTTGAACTAAAAATTGTCAAGAGGAGCCAGTTGAAATAGGTGGGTGGCCACCAATATCCACCTCGATCAACACATTACAGAGGAGTCTAAAAATGACCAGAAATATGTGTTTCTTACTTGTAATGTCACTTAGGAAATTTCAAATGATGTTTGGTTTTTTGACAGCGGATGTAGCAATCACATCACTGGAAATAAAGATTTGTTTTCCAGCTTAGACACTAGTATTTAGTCTGAGGTAAAGTTGGTTAAGGATAGTAAGGTAAGAGTTAATGGTAAAGGTATGATTGTTGTTTATGCTAAGAATGATGAAAGAAGGAAAATAGATGATGTTTACTATGTACCTGGTTTGAAATACAATTTGTTAAGTGTTGGACAACTAATGGAGAAAAAGTACAGAGTGTTCTTCAAGAACAAGGTATGTACAATTTATGATAAGTATCCAAGTAAGCAGTTGATTGCTAGGGTAGAGATGACAAAGAATAGAATGTTTCTGCTTATTATGAGAAATGATATGAATCACTCCTTGAATGCTTATAAAACTAAATTTTTATATGAGTCATGGTTATGGCATTTAAGGTATGGTCTTTTACATTTTGGTGGTCTAGATTTGCTACAGAAGAAGAATATGGTGAAAGGGTTTCCCAATATTCAACAACCAACAAGATCCTCCGAGAGATGCATACTTGCAAAGCATCAAGGGATACATTTATTTCTGGAGTTTCGTACAAGGCTAAATCTCCATTGGAACTTGTTCATACAAACTTATGTGGGCTGATGCAAACACCTTCACTAACTGGCAATGTCCATTTTATGACTTTTATTGATGATTTCAGTCGAAAAACTTGGGTTTCTTTGTTGAAGAATAAGTTTGAAGCTTTTGATATATTTAAAAGGTTTAAAGTTATGGTTGAAAAGGAGAGTGGCAAATATATTAAAGTATTAAGATCAGACAAAGGAGGTGCGTATATGCTAACTGATTTCATGGAATTTTGTCGGTCTCATGGAATCAAGAGACAATTTACTACTTGTTATACTCCATGGAAGAATGGAGTAGCTAAAAGAAAGAATCAAACCATTATGAATATGGCTCGAATTATGTTGAAGGAGAAGCATCTTTCGAATGAATATTGGGGAGATGCAGTTATTTGTTCAGTGTACATTCTGAACATGAGTCCAACTAAGAGTGTGAAGAACCAAGTTCCCCATGAATCTTGGAGTGGTAAGAGTAGCAGTGTATCCCATTTGAGGATTTTTGGGTGTGTGGATTATGCACATGTACTTGAAGAGATGAGGAGAAAATTGGATGACATAAGTAAGAAATGTGTCTTTGTTGGATAAAGTGAGGAATCTAAGGCATATAGACTCTATAAACCCATCACCAAGAAGTATGTTATCAACAAAGATGTTGAGTTCAAGGAATAAGAGGCTTGGGATGGTAGCATTGATAAAGTTGTTACAGAGGGAGATGAATTTTCCATGGAGATGATGTTGGTGATGACCATGGCATACAGGGTGGAAATTTGATTCCACCATCACATACACCCGCAACAATAAATCATGTAAGACAATCACCAGGAGTCATGCCATCAAAACTAAGAACACCCAGAAATCAAGAACGTGTCAGACCATCAAGATATGGTGGACATCAAGAAATCGGATCAGAGGTAAGTGTTGAATCAAATCCTAATTCATCTTCATTAAGAAAGAAAATTACAGGTCAGAAGGCTAGAACTTTAAGAGAATTATATGAGCAAAATGATGAAGTAGATCAAGTTTCAAATTTTGCATTGATTGCATATGATCCTGTAAATTTTGATGAGGTTGTTAAAGAAGAAGTTTGGGTAGAAGATATGAATAAGGAAATTGATGTCATAGAAAGGAATAACACTTGGGAACTTGTAGATTTTCCTAAAGATAAAAATTGTATAGGTGTTAAATGGATTTACAATACCAAGTTAAATGTTGAAGGTGAAGTTGAGAAGCACAAGGCAAGGCTTGTAGTTCAGGGGTTGAGTCAACAACCCGGTATTGATTATAATGAAACTTTTGCACCTATAACTAGGCTTGATATAGTAATAATAGTGTTAGCCATTGTTGCTCATAATAAATGGTGTATTTATCAAATGGATGTAATGTCTGCATTTTTAAATGGCTTTCTAGAAGAAGAGGTTTATGTGAAACAACCTCCAAAATATGAGATTGATAGTCATCTAGATAAGGTCTATAGGTTAAAGAAAGCATTGTATTGATTAAAACAGGCACCCAGAGTATGGTACAACAGGATTGATGAATACTTGAACAATGAAGGATTCAACATAATTCCAAGTGAACCAACTTTGTATACAAAGGTAAATCACAAAGGTAAAATCTTGATAGTTTGCTTGTATGTTGATGATTTGATTTTCATTGGAGATCTCTCGATAGATGAGTTTAAAACTGCCATGAAAACAAAATTTGAAATCATTGATTTAGGGATGATGAAGTATTTTCTTGGTATTGAAATAACTCAATCTAAAAATGGTATTTTTATTTGTCAATCTAAGTACGCAAATGATATATTGAAAATATTTAGGATGGTGAATTGCAATCCAACTATAACTCCAATTGTAACTAGCACAAAACTCAATGAGAACAATGAAGGGGCAAATGTTGATCTGACTCTGTATATGAGACTGGTTGGAAGTCTCATGTATTTGATTGCAACAAGGCTTGATATAATGTTTGTTGTAAGTTTGATTTCTAGATTTATGGAGTCTCCGAAGAACACCCATTGGCAAGATGGAAAGAGGATTCTAAGATATGTTGGTGGAACAACAAATTATGATGTCATGTACACATTAGATTCAGATTTTAAGTTGATTAGATATACTGATAGTGATTTTGTAGGTTTTGTAGATGACAGGAAGACCACATCAGGATATGTGTTCATCTTTGGATTAGGAGTTGTAGCATGGGATTCAAAGAAGCAGTCCATTGTGACTTTATCATCTGTTGAAGTAGAGTATGTTGCAGCAATAACAACTGCATGCCAGACTATGTGGATGAGAAGAATTATGCCTGAGTTGTTACATGATTAGGATGAACCAACTCATATTTTTTTTTACGATAAATCACTCATTGCATTGTCACGAAATCATGTTTTCCATAAGAAGAGTAAGCATATTGATACTAGATATCATTTTATTCGATATCAGATAAACAATAATGAATTTTTTGTATATTTTTGTAGATCCAAGATCATTTTGTAGACATATTTACAAAACCCTTGTGAAAAGAGTTTTTTTGAAATTCACAGGAAAAATATAGGGGTTTGTATGATGTAACAACATTTTATTAAATGTTGGAATATGTTGCAGCATTTTGCAATAAAAAAAAATTGAATGTTGAAGGTTGTAACAACAACTTGGAGTTGCAACAATTTTGTTCTAGTGAAATAATAAAGGGGGAGAATGTTAGAAATCGTAATCATTTCACCGCCCAGAAATTAATCGTCAGATTTGTGCCACTGCCTTGACTGCTGAAGTTCTAAAAGGTTATCATAGCCACACAATTTCAGCTTTGATCGATTGAAGTGGCAAAAGGGTATCCACTATTTGTTTTTATCTCAACTCAACGAATTTCGAAGGGGCAATGAACCATCAAAGTTCTGAAAAGCCAAATTTGATTTAGGTGCAGCGAAGGGGCAAGTTAATTTAATGTAACCGACTAATTGCATCAGTATTTATATCTATGTAATCTTGATTTTGCAAGGGATAAGAAAAGCATAAAGAGTTTGAGTAACATTGGGTTGAATTGGGAAACAAAGTATTGCTCTGTATTTATGCTCTGTTCTTATTCTCGTTGAGAATTTGTAAACTCAAAATTTATTTCTTATTGTCCCTTGGTTATATTTTTGTGTTTATATTTGGATTAGAATATGCAGAGAAAATTTATTTTATTGTTTCTAGAACAAAGTATTGATTTTTAGTTTATGATGCAAGGGTGGTTTACTAAAATTATTTCTTGTAGCTTACTAGTGTTGTTACTCACCGTTGAAATTGTTGCTAGTGCTGCTACTCACTACTGAAACCGTTGTTGTAGCATACTAGTGTTTCTACTCACTGTTGAAATGTTTCTAGTGTTGCTACTCACTGTTGAAACTGCTGTTGTAGCTTACTAGTGCTGCTACTCAGTGCTAAAATTGTTGGTGATGTTACTTAGTAATGAAACTGTTACTATAGTTGTTTGTTTTTTCTTGAAGCACTCCCCTGGATCCTTTATTGTGGTATCATAGCGAGTAATATTTCTTGTTCTTAGTTGTAACTGAACACAGTGATTTGGAATATGATCTGAAATGGCTACAAATAGTAGTTTAGCTCAACCACATATTCTTGTTTTGACTGAAAGGAATTATGATTCTTGGTTTATTAGAATGAGAACAATTCTGTGTTCTCAAGATATTCTTGGAGTTTGTTACCATTGGTTATCTAGAGCCTGCTGACCAAGCAGTAGAAATTTCTTTGACAAATGATGAGCGAACTTTGTTGAAGGAGAATGGAAAGAAAGACAAAAAAATCACTCAGTCTTATTCAATAAGTCCTAAATGAAACCATATTTTTGAAGGTGTCAAGTGCAGTGTCTTCAAACCAATCTTTGGACACTCTTGAAACTAGCTATCAAGGTGTATCCAAGGTGAAGATTGTCAAGGTTCAGAATTTGAGAAGAGAGTTTGAGAATCTGAAGATGAAGTACAATGATTCAGTTGATAGTTTCATGACTCAAGTCATGAATGTTGTAAATAAGTTAAGGTAGTATGGTGATGACCTCTCAAAAAAGAGAGTGATTGAAAAAGTTCTTAGATCTTTGCCAAATAAATTTGAATCTGTAGTTGTACCCATAGAAGAATTTAAAGATATTAGTCAAATGCATATTGATGAATTAATTGGTTCTTTGATTGCTCATGAATCCAGGATGCCTAGATATGATGATAAAACATTAGAGAATTCCTTCAAATCCCAGTTGCATGTTACTATAGGTAGAGGCAGAGGAAGGTCTAGTAGAAAAGGAAGAGAATTATGAACTATTGATCATAGAGACAACATAAATGAGTCAGAATCTGAGGAGAAAACTTAGCAAAATCCTCCTAGTTTAAGGGGGAGTAGCAATAGATCCTAGTAGCAAGGAAATCAGAGGTATGAACAATCTAAGGTATAGTGTTATTACTGCAAGAAATTTGGTCATTGTCTTGGAAGAAGTAAGCAGATGCTAGAAAGAAGTTTGCACACATTACAAAGGAGTCTGAAGATGACCAGAAATATGTGTTTCTGACTTATAATGTCACCTAGGAAAGTTCAAATGATGTTTGGTTTTTAGATTGCGGATGTAGAAATCACATGACTGGATATAAAGATTTGTTTTGAAGTTTAGACACCTGTATTCAGTATGAGGTAAATTTGGGTAATGACAGTAAGGTAAGAGTTAATGGTAAAGGTGTGATTGTTGTTTATACTAAGAATGATGAATGAAGGAAAATAAATGATGTTTACTATGTACCTGGTTTGAAATGAAATATGTTAAGTGTTGGACAACTAATGGAGAAAAATTGCAGAGTGTTCTTCAAGAAAAAGGTATGTACAATTTATGATAAGTATCCAAGTAAGCAGTTGATTTCCAGGGTAGATATGACAAAGAATATAATGTTCCTAGTTATTAAGACAAATCATCTGATTGATTCTTTGAATGCTTATAAAGTTAAAGGTTTAGATGAGTCATGGTTATGGAATTTAAGGTATGGTCATTTACATTTTGGGGGTCTAGATTTGCTACAGAAGAAGCAGATGGTGAAAGGGTTGCCCAATATTCAACAACCAACAAACTCGTGTGAGAGTTGCATACTTGCAAAGCATCACATGGATACATTTATTTCTGGAGTTTTGTACATGGCTAAAGCTCCATTGGAACTTGTCAACAAACTTATGTGGACCGATGCAAACACCTTCAATTACTGGTAATGTCTATTTTATGACTTTTATTGATGATTTCAGTCAAAAAACTTGGGTTTATTTGTTGAAGTAGAAGTTTGAAGCTTTCGATATATTTAAAAGGTTTAAAGTTCTGGTTGAAAAGGAGAGTGGAAAATATATTAAAGTCTTGAGATTAGACAGAGGATGTGAGTATATGCTAACTGATTTCATGGAATTTTGGCATTCTCATGGAATCAAGAGATATTTTACTACTCGTTATACTCCACGGCAGAATGGGTTAGTTGAAAGGAAGAATTGAACCATTATGAATATGGCTCGAAGTATGTTGAAGGAGAAGCATCTTCCGAATGAATATTGGGGAGATGCAGTTATTTGTTCACTATATATTTTGAACAGGATTCCAACTAAGAGTGTGAAGAACCAAGTTCCCTAGGAATCTTGGAGTGGTAAGAGTAGCAGCGTATCCCATTTGAAGATTTTTGGTTGTGGGGATTATGCACATGTACCTGAAGAGATGAGGAGAAAGTTGGATGACAGAAATGAGAAATGTGTCTTTGTTGGATATAGTGAGGAGTCTGAGGCATATAGACTCTATAATCCCATCACCAAGAAGTATGTTCTCAACAGATATGTTGAGTTCAAGGAAGAAGAGACTTGGGATGATAACATTGATAAAAATGTTACAAAGGGAGCTGAATTTTCCCATGGAGATGATGTTGGTGATGACCAATATGTACAAGGTGGATAGTTGATTCCACAATCACATACACCTGTAGAAATAACTCATGTAAGACAATCACCATGAGTCATCCCATCACAACTAAGAACGCTCGGAACTCAAGAACGTGGCAGACCATCAGGATATGGTGGACATCAACAAACAAGATCAGAGGTAAGTGTTGAATCAAATCCTACTTCAACTTCATTAAGAAACATAATTAGAGGTGAGAAGACTAGAAGTTTAAGAAAGTTATATGAGCAAAATGATGAAGTAGATCAAGTTTCAAATTTTGCATTGATTGCATATGATCCTGTAAAATTTTGATGAGGTTGTTAAAGAAGAAGTTTGGGTAGAATCTATGAATAAGGAAATTGATGCCATAGAAAGGAATAACACTTGGGAACTTGGATATTTTCTTGAAGATAAAAATTGTATAGGCGTTAAATGGATTTACAAGACCAAGCTAAATGATGAAGGTGAAGTTGAGAAGCACAAGGAAAGGCTTGTAGCTCAAGGGTTGAGTCAACAACATGGTATTGATTATAATGAAATTTTGCACCTGTAGCCAGGATTGATACAGTAAGAATGGTGTTAGCCATTGGTGCTCATAATAAATGGTGTATGTATCAGATGGATGTAAAGTCCGCATTTTTAAATGGCTTTATAGAAGAATAGGTTTATGTGAAGCAACCTCCAGGATATGAGATTGATATTCATCCAAATAAGGTCTATAGGTTAAAGAAAGAATTGTATGGATTGAAATAGGCACCCAGAGTATGGTACAACGAGACTGGTGAATATTTGAACAATGAAGGATTCAACAGAAATCCAAGTGAGTCAACTTTGTATAAAAAGGTAAATCAGGAAGGTAAAATCTTGATAGTTTGCTTGTATGTTGACGATTTGATTTTCACCAGAGACATCTCGATAGATGAGTTTAAAACTGCCATGAAAACATAATTTGAAATGACTTATTTAGGGATGATGAAGCATTTTTTTGGTATTTAAATAACTCAATTTGAAAATGGTATTTTTATTTACCAATCAAAGTATGCAAATGATATATTGAGAAGATTTAGGATGGTGAATTGCAATCAAGATATAACTCCAATTGTAACTGGCACAAAACTCAGTGAGAATGATGAAGGGTCAAATGTTGATCCGACTCTGTATAAGAGCTAGTTGGAAGTCTCATGTATTTGACCGCAACAAGGCCTGATATAATGTTTGTTGTAAGTTTGAATTTTGGATTTATGGAGTCTCTAAAGGACACCCATTGGCAAGCTCTAATGAATATTCTAAGATATGTTGGTGGAACAACAAATTATGGTGTCCTGTACACATCACGTTCAGATTTTAAGTTGATTAGCTATACTGATAGTGATTTTGTAGGTTGTGTAGATGACAGGGAGAGTACATCAGGATATGTGTTTAGCTTTGGATCAGGAGTTGTAGCATGGGCTTCAAAGAAGCAGTCCATTGTGACTTTATCATCTGTATGTTGGAGCAACAACAACTGCATGTCAGACTATGTGGATAAGAAGGATTATGTCTTAATTGCTACATTAACAGGATGAACCAACTCAGATTTTTTGTGACAATAAATCAGCCATTGCACTGTCACGAAATCATGTTTTCCATAAGAAAAGTAAACATATTGATATTAGATATTATTTTATTCGAGAGTTAATAACAATAATGAAATTTTTGTAGAGTTTTGCAGATCTGAAGATCAGTTTCTAAACATATTTGCAAAACCCTTGTCAAAAGAGTTGTTTGAAATTCACAGGAGTTTGTATGATTTAACAGCATTTTCTTAAATATTGGAACATGTTGCAGCATTTTGCAATAACAAAATTTTGAATGTTGAAGGCTATAACAACAACTTGGAGTTGCAACAATTTTGTTTTAGTGAAATAATTAAGTGGGAGAATGTTAGAAATTGTAATTATTTCACTGCCCAGAAATTAATCGTCACATTTGTGCCACCGCCTTGACCGCTGAAGTTCTAAAAGGTTATCACCACCACACTGTTTCAGCTTTGACCGATTGAAGTGCCAAAGGGGCATCCACTGTTTTTTTATCTCAACTCAACGAATTTCAAAGAGGCAATGTGTTGTGGATATGAGTTCTTAACCAAAATGCAATCCATCAACATGAGTGTCCATCTCTAAAGAATCACTTAATCAGAGAAATAAATCAGCTTCTTCATATGTATTATATGTGAGGCGAAGCTTTCAAATAAGGTCATACTCCATGAAGTGGGTAAGAATTCTTTGAAAATATTTATGGAGACTGATTCATTGCATAGTGAAAAACGCCATTAGTAAGATCAAAGTTCAGCTCTCATTATATCGCAAATGCATTGATAAAATATGCCAGGAAACCACAGATTAGCGTAGATCGTCCAAATTCCGTATTTTTTTTAAAATCGGCCAATGATGAAATGATAAACCAAATGATGAGGTCGAGTGCCCGAGGTTACATTGTCTCATACAGTGGTTACGTCTAGCACTCAAACACTTCTACGTACTCCACTGCTGTCAGCTACACCAGTGATCTTGGGAAGATGACTCAGGGCATGTTCCAAATCACGCTAAAAAAGGTCATGTAACCCCATTGTAATGGACAGCATCGCTCCTCTAGCAAGTCTAATTCAGTGGCCTATCTCTTATTTGTGGTTTTCTAGTTAGAGTAAGAGCTTATACAGAGAAGAGAGTTCATCTGTGTTGTCCAGTAGTATATATTTGTATTAGTAATAGTCTGGGTGCAGATGGAGTACTACTTAGCCTGGGGTGAAGGGGCCGACTATGCATTAATGGCACTACTATGCCTACATTGATGGTACACCCCAATTCTCTTCACAAATACCACTCTGCAACTGAATCTCAATCAAATCGATAGCATACATTTCTAGAATTTGAATTGCTAGAAGAAATACTTATCAATGCCATGGCGAGAAAGGTTCACATCCTCATCTAAAAAACGAGAGCCAATAGAATAATTTTAAGTGGATCAAAATTAAACTTTAGAGTGTCATAGTGGAACCTTGAAGTCTTGGAATCCCCATAGGTCTTACCACTATACCAAGAAAATCAATATTAATGGCAATTGAGGGATCAAGGCTCTACTCAATACTCTTAGTTGGAGCCATTACTCTAGTTAATTATAATAACCAACTACACTAACAATTAGTGCCCATGATCTACACCAATAATTCACTCAAGGGATCCCATGTATCGTGAGATCTAGACATCAATCTACTAAAGAATGTAAGGGTTTAGGCGAGCTATTCATTCAGTAATCTAGGCATTGAAATAGCGATAGAATGCCAAGTGTCACGTTCAACTCAACACTCGATGTACGATGCCAATAAGAATCTGGTGCTCAATACCGTGAGCCTCAAGGAGACTCTTAGTGGGAATGAGCCATGGTGGGGTGGTGCAGATGTCAACTTGCATTAACGTAATAGTGGTGGATTGTTAGAACCTAATATTTTGAGGTTGGACTCTACTCACGCCATAACTAGAAAAACATTAGAGAGCATTGGATGGAGACAATCTCATCGAAGAAAACATGGTTGAGATCTGTTAAAAGGTGACAACAACTCAGCTATTAGGTGACGGTCATTCTTTCACATCTTGTGCAAAGATATGGATCGATTCCTAGACTTTGGTTGTTGTTGAAACAAACAAACGCAAATAGAATTAGAGTGGTTTGTAATTAATGAATTCAGTTCCTTGAAATTGTGACGAAGACTATAAATACATGTATACAGATACATTTAACTCTCCATATTATGAACAATAAGAAAAATCGATACCCTGCTTGGTGGACGTATTTCGAAGTTGGGCGAACCACGTACTTTTCGTGTTATGTGTTTGATCAATCGATACCCTGCTTGGTGGACGTAGCTCGAAGTTGGGCGAACCACGTAATTTTCGTGTTATGTGTTTGATCTGTTTCTGAAATGTTTATGTTGCATTTTAGTTTTAGATTTGTGGTTGAATAGTTAACAACTGGTATCAGATCTTGTGAGCCAAATCGGGTGGACCCGCGTGAGTTCAAGAGACAGATCTATTTGTTTAAGTAGCGGATTTTTCGTGTGGAAAAAGATTGCAGTTGAGCCGTGGAAAAATCTATGCGTAGGGACTAGAGGGAGCGTTGTTTCCAAGTCAGCGTTGGGCGCCCCTAGTGAAGGGAGCATTGATCCTCCTTTGGACTTATGAAATTTTCAAAATTAAAAATCACCGTTGGGGTCTCTATACAAAGAGCACGCCGATCTTATGGAATTACGGAATTGGAGGGAGCGTTGGGGACTTACGGAATTGGAAGAGAGCGTCGATCTTCCAATACAAAATTTGCATGGTTTAAAAAGTGTGAATGTGATGCAATCGCTCCAGCAACGTGGCAGCCAGCCAGCACAATCAAGCGCATTTATGGAGAAAGGGAGAGGCGTCGACCCTCCCACTTTTGAATTTTTGATATGGATCATTCACGCTGTAAAGTTGTAAGAGCCGACCACGCCTCTACATAGGTAGTGGTTGAGGTTGCCTTAAATGGTAGCCTGCAGCAAGTCCAAATCATAGTCAGGTCTGCGACTTCCATTTATGGAATGTAGTCGTAGAGGTATGAAGCCGCTCTGAGATAGCGATAGCACAGAGGTGGTGAAGAGGCTAAGCTCAAGAGAGTCCTCATTTTGAATAGGAATGATAGGACTCAGAGTAGAGAGTTTAGAATAGAAGAGTTCTCAGGTAGAGAGATCGAGAGAGAGAGAGAGAGAGAGAGAGAGAGCTGAGACTTGTTACAGTCTAGCCTTTGTAAATCATCTGTATAGATACACAGAGATTAATAGAAAATAATTTTTTCTTGCATATTGTTGTTCATGTGTTTATCTTTCACGAATGAATGTTGTAGACACAGGTGATAGATAGATTTTACTATCTGTTTGTGAGTTTGTCAATTTCTATTTGGGTTCTTTAGGCTGTGCAAGGAGTGCACAACAGAATAGAGGAGGTTATGTAGCCAGCACAAGGAGTGCACATCTGAATCTCTCGATTGAGATCAAAGGAGAACGTGCCAGGTGGGCACACCAGAAGAATTTATAGACTCGAGAGAAGCTCAGAGTTACTGAATACTCTTGGGGTGAAAACTTTGCAGAGGAAGACACAGGGAGAAGACAAAACTACTGGAGGTTCTGTTAAGCTCTGCCAGGAGGGCATTGAGCGTGTGCATAGACTGCACAAAAGGGACTCTATTTCGAGTTCAGAAGGAAGAAGTGCCGAGGAGAGACACTTACAGAGTTGTTGAACACTTTGTAGGCTCTACAAGGTGTGCATCGAGCAGAAGAACGCCAGGAGGGCGTGAATCATTTCTTTGCAAGAAATACTTCGAATTGAGTTATTTGAAAACTCAGCAGCACGAGGAGTGTGCGAGCACGAACTTGTCTCAGGTTCTTAAGCTCGGGAGGAACAGTGCATTTGCGCACAGAATTCCATAAAAAAGAAGCAGAGGTAGACATAACCCTTTGAGGTTTTTGAGTTGACAAACCTCACGAGGGGAAGCATTTCTATAACCCAGACGAGACCCAAAGGAACCAGGCTCGCAAGAGGAGCATCAAAGGTCGAGGCCTTTGAGCGTCAAAATTCTTCCAAGGGAAAGGAAGAAGCGCAAGCTCAGGAAGAAGCGCAAGCTCAGGAAGGAGCTACAGTTGTCGTTGGATCAACTACGGAAGGTTGAATCTGGACCATCGAATCCACATCCAGACACCTAGAAGAGCACCCAGGAAAAATTCAAATTTGGACCGTCAGATCTGAGCGCACGGACCGATAGCCGTCTGTTAGCATCGGAAGTCACTCCTGGATTGCTTGCAGGAGCAGAGCCCGACACCCATCTACTGATGATCATTGACAGAAGCTCCTTCCTTCTGTCAATGATCATCAGCAGATGGTGTAATCGTGACAGCAGAACAGTTACACTCTTCAACTCCTCCTTACAGGCTTGAGTTGAGATGAAATAGGGTGGCTCCAAGGCATAGGGGAAATGCCACTCCATGTACTCGCTGACAGGGTCATAGAATGAGTGGCCAATCCCAAAAAACTGGCGACAAACAGCCGCCTGTGCTACACAGTTGTCCACCCGTGGTTGAATATCTCTGATAAGCACAGGTAGGAGGAAAACTGACGCATGCTCACTGATCTCAGGCGATGGTTGTTCGTTGATTGGCTCTGGATAGAACATGAAATGCGCGCTCAGTTGTTCCTCTGGTTCCTCCTCCTCTTTTCCGTGCACTCCCCCATCTTGTAAAAAGGGAACAGTCTCCCAATCCTTCCCTTCAATCCCAAATGTAAACACATCATGGGAAATCTCATGAAGGAAGAAAGAACGATCCTCTTCCACAATGGCTTCCTTGTTTAAATCTGAGACAACAGGCTCATTGGGGGCAGATGCTAACGCATCCAAAAAATCTTCAATAATCTCTTCAAAAGAGCTGCTTAGATCATCTGCCTCGAAGACTGGAAAATCCTTTTTGTTGCCTTCAGATTCCAATTTTGCACACTGGGGAGTGGGGAATATCGCCTGCACCACTAGTTCACTCAGAGCGCCATCCTCTTCCCTGGGAACTTCATCACTCTCATAACCCCCCCCCTGCTACAGACGAATGGGGAGGAGAAAGGATGGAGCTCTAATTCAGGTCCTCAGGATCATCCTCATAGCCTACGTCCGAAACAGCTTCATCCGATATAGAGTTGTGGTATCCCTCACTACAGTTATGACAAACTAACACAGAGGGATAAAACTCTTGGTAATAGGCGACGAAAGCTGCATGAAACTCCGAGAGTGAAGAAATGCTAGCAGGGGGTAAAGAATGATACCATTTACGCGCATCCCTTGCTAACGAGAACATGAACATTTTCAATAATACATCCTCATGATGTATCTCCCACTGACGCATGAGTTCATGAAACTCACTGAGGTGCTGGGCAGGGTTGTCATCTTCACACTTTCCAAATATGGGCAAATAATCGCCCCATTCATTCAGAGAGGGGACAACATTAGGAAAACCAGGAATAGCAGAAAAATTAAAAGGAGCAAACCTGCGAGCAAGGATTTTCTCCATATCGAACCAGTGGAGTCGCCAATCGATCCTTGAACCATGGAGTCGCTAGGTGAAAGATGTGCAGCTCCAAATGTGTCTGGTCCTTGTTCACCATCAAAGGCTAGATCATAACGTTGTTGTTACCCCAGGAAGCTTCTCAGATTGAGAAAGCAACTACTGAAACCTTCTCGAGAAAGCTCCTTAGGGTCAGCTTTCAGGTGTGCTAACAGTAGCCACAGCTGAAACAGTGATGTGGAAACAATGGAGTCACCACAGTGGAGTTGCCAAGTGCACAGTAGCAATCTTTAAGGGCTCTGATGTCTGATGCACCTTTAGAATCAGAGGCTCAATGTCGTTTTGCCCAGGGAAAATCTTCAACTTCGTCCCCGGTAACGGCGCCAGAAATGTTAGCATCGAAAGCCACTCCTGGATTGCTTGCAGGAGCAGAGCCCGACACCCATCAGTTTAATGTCACAATTTGTTTATAAAGGGATGATCAAATGGAGATAAAGGCTCGAGGAGATATCACTCTAACTCAGGAACTGGGTCTAGCATGTATAGGAAAAAGGAGGTCTTGATCTAACTTCAGCCAGTGGGTTGATTAAAAGATGAGCAGGTGGAAGACTTGGTAAGAAAGGTGAACAAACAGCTTTGGGCAACAGCCTTTCAACGGTTTGCAGAAGAAAGACTTTGAGTGCAAGATCCTCTTGGTTCAGGGTCTTAGGAAACTGAAAAGGGGACTTGACTGGATCCTCCAATTCCAAGTCACTCAGCGCTAAGAAAAACACAAGGACTGATTAGAACAATGTAACTGCTACAGTGATCCTATCCAACATCATCCTATAACAGCTACAACTCTACTGGACCCTCCAATTCCAAGCTGTTCTAACACAGTATAACAAAGATGTAAAAGAAACTAGCATCCATAAGACAAGAAGTCTCAAAAGTCTATACATAACCAGAGTCTCAGTGCTTTATTAAAGCTTTACAATCGGGAGCTCTGCTCAACCATCGATCCTTTACAAAATGGCAAAAATGCCTACATATAGCCAAAACAAAACAACAGCAGCGAAAACGAGAAGTTGCATTCAAAAACTTTGCGTCTGCATGTCTTCTGACAGTCTGCGCATGCAGACTCTGGATGATCGTGCACTTATGACAGATGCAATGGGACTCCTGACTTTCCTGCAGTGGTTTGACAGACACAATCTCCGTCAGAAAGGACTATCAGTTTGCTTGTACGCTTGGTCCTTTCCTGGCCTTCTATTTATGGAAGAAGACGACGTTCAACCACCTTCACGGCAATAATAAGTGCTTCCTTGGGATTGGGAACGACCTTGGTCAACTCTGCCCTCTGGGACATGGAAGACCCCTCGCGCTGCCACCTGGAATAGTTGGACAGTCTGATGGATAAGGCGTGGAGGAACTGGCACGCTTGACGTGGAAGGGGAAAGGGAGGTGATGGCGTCAACACTGTGAGGGTGAGATGAGAGGTGATGAGGTGGTAGAAGATAAGAGGGTCTAAGGATGGGTGCGATAGCGAAAGGCTGTCATGGAAGGGAGCGGGACACATGGCAGAGGACGAGGAGGCTTGGAAGGTGAGTGGACGATGAGATGGGGGGAGGGACCACATGGACCAAAAGAGGGAAGGTGGACAGATGTCGGAGGATGAGGAAGGGCTAAAGGGAGCGAGCCTCATAACACGGCCAGGAGGAGAACAGATGGCAAGGGGAAGGATGGTACAAAAGATGAAACGACAGGAAAGGGGCCCATGTTGGTTAAACGTAGAAAGACAGAAGGCTCCAGAATACAATGTGTTCCGTTGATCCGGGCGCTCTAATCACAGCCGTCGGAGAGATGC
>ML786970.1:202680-245778 GCA_009831015.1 Picea engelmannii
TTTGTGAAGTCTGGAGTGGTCAAGACAGGAGCTTTGCACATCACCTCTTTAAGTTGTTCAAAATCTTTAGTTGCCTCTGGAGTCCATGAAAATGCATCCTTCTTAGTTAGTGTCGTTAAAGGTGTTGTTATTCTTCCATAGTGCCAAAAAAACTTACGGTAGTAACATGTCAAACCCAAAAATCCTCTAAGATTCTTCAATGTTTTGGGAATCAGTCAATCCATCATGGCCTTAATCTTGTTAGGGTCTACCTTGACACCTTCACGAGATACAATATGACCCAAATACTCTACCTCCTTCACTCCAAAGAAACATTTGGATCGCTTGGCATATAGTTGTTGCTCCTTTAGTAGTTGTAGCACCTTTTCAACATGTCGCACATGATCCTCCCAAGACTTGCTATAGATTAGTATATCATCAAAAAATACTAACAAAAATTTTTGAAGGAAGGGCTTGAAAATGGAATTCATCAACCCTTGGAATGTGGAAGGTGCATTTGTAAGGCCAAAAGGCATGACCTAAAATTCATAATGGCCTTCATGAGTTCGGAATGTTGTTTTTGGGATATCTTCTTCCTGCATTCTAATCTAGTGATACTCTGAACGAAGATCCAACTTTGTGAAATAGATTGCTCCATGTAGTTCATCTAACAATTCATCAATGACGAGAATTGGAAACTTATCTTTAATAGTGATCTTGTTGATCTCTCTATAATATGGACACATATGCCATGAGCCATCTTTTGTGAATACCATTACCACCGGTGCAGAGTAAGAACTTTGGCTAGGTCTAATAATGCCGACCTCTAACATTCTTCAACCATGCGCTCAATTTCACTCTTTTGGGCATAAGGGTATCTGTATGGCCTGATGTTAGAAGGAACACTCCCAGGAATTAGGTGAATATCATGATCATGATTTCGAGTGGGTGGAAGACCTTTGGGAATATCTTCAAATACTTTGGAATGCTTATCAATGATCCCTTGGAGATCTAGGGGAATAGATGACTTAGATGTTTGAATGTCTAGTGAGCATAGTTGTGCAATAACACCTTGATGCCCCTTTTTCAATAATTGTGTCATACCATTAGATATTATCACCTTACTGGGTTTCCCTGTGATACCTCTTAACTCAATTTATTTTCCTTTCAATGAAAATTTCATGAAAATTTCTTGAAAATTAAAAGCCATTGTTCCTAATGATTGTAACCATTGGATTCCTAGTACAACATCATCACCACCCATGGGTATAGCAATCATTGGACTATTCATTACATATTCCCCCATAGTAAGATTAATATTATTGCATTTTCCTGAGCAATTGATAGTTCCTCCATATGCAATCATTACTTGAAACTCTGGCGCTGGATATACAAAGCAATTGATATCTTTGGATAATTTATAGTGAATGAAATTATGAGTACTTCCCGAATCGATTAGGATTATTACCATTTTATTTTTGATATATCCTTCGATCTTGAGGGTTTGAGGAGTGTTGATTCTAGCCAATGCATTACCCGATATCGTGGGATTCAACTCTTCAGACAAAAGTGCTTCTACATTTTCATCTTGAGATGGTTCTTGTTCTTCTTCTTCTTCTTCTTCTTCCTCTTCAAAATCTATGTAGAATAATTTCTTCTCACCATACTTATGTCCCTTACTGTATTTTCTGTCACAATTAAAGCATAAACATTTTGCATTTCTTTCCTCCAATTGTTGAGGTGTCAACCTTGTAGGTTGAGGTGTTTTAGAAGAAGGAGAATTATTCTCTCTATAGTTGTTAAGATTGGTCTTTCTAGTAGCCATCGCCATATTTTTATTTTCAAGATTTATTGCCACCCTAAATGCATTCTCCAATGATTTAGGTTCCCAAAGGAGAACCTCATGTTGAATGTTATCCTTTAAAGTTCCTATGAATACATCAATCAAGTGCTCATCTAGAATATTTGTTACCTTTATATTCAATCTTTGGAAGTTCTCAATGTGCTCTGTAACTGAACCCTTTTGCTTGATATTTATCAATTGGCTAAAGAAGGTATTGCTCCTTGTATCCTCATAGTGTGCTATCATTTCTTCCGTGAAAATTGTCCAAGTGATGAGTGATTTGCGAGAACAAAACCATTGATACCATACAAATTGATTGGGTTCTAAATATAAAGAAGTAATTTGTACCTTTTGTGTATGTGGCACATTATGTAGATCAAAGAATTCCTCCATCTGAAGTATCCATGTGATTGGGTCCTTGCCATCAAACTTCCTCATATCGATCTTAGGAATGTGGTTGGTCTTCAACCCAAAGTTGGAGTTTCTCCATTCTTAATTCACCTTCCTTGTGTCCTCATCATTAATTTCATGAGATACATTTTCACTTTCAGGTGTCCTCTCCATTATGAATTTTTTCAATCCTTCGATGATCTCCCCTTTTAAACCCTCCATCATATCTTGTAGTTCATATTTTGTTACTGTCTTCTTTTGTAAATCATTTATGTCCCTACGCATTTCTTCACCTTCATCAAGAGTCCATGTAGGATTGTCTGGAGGCTTATTTGGTGTAGAAGTTCCCTTTTTTGGTGGCATGTTGGTCAAGTACCACTTTAAACCTTGATTTTGAGGTGGTTTTGCTAGAAAATCTTCCTTTTATTGTATCTCCAAAATTTCAGTGCTTCTGAGTATGGAATTTTTTTTCGTAGGTCTTTGATATTTCTTCTCTGTAATGCCACATGTCTGATCAAAATTGGATGTGCCAAGTGGAATTTATGGTATCTTCCCCACAAAGTTACAATGACCCAGAAGCTGAAATTGCTACCATAGATACCTTACTAATTTATGTGAATATCTTCCATAGTTTAGGGTCTAAAACGTTACAGAAAAAATTTTATAACGAAAATTTCACAATAACTCAATTCAGGATGATTCCAGAACCCTATCTTACAAAGGTTGTATCTCCAAAATTATAAGGCCTCAGGAGCTGAAATTTTAACCCAATGTACCTTGATCCATCTATTAAATATAATCCAAGCCATTCCTTCTAAATCGTTGTATAAAAAAATTTATAATGAAAATTCCAAGGTGTCTCAAATGTATCAGCGAAACCCCAAGACCTTGAGCTCTGATACCATATGTTAAGAACCAAATATCAATATAGCATAGAAAAACCTCAAAATAAGTATTCAACACCTTGAACAAGAGAGAAATTCAGATAATAAGCCTCTTTGAGGGGGAAACCTCCTTATGCCCACATAAATGTACAATTACAAGATGATTCCAAATGAAAATGTCTCCTTGGTATATATAGGAGACTAGGAGGTATAATTACAACTAATGGACTAAAGCCAACATAAATAAAATAACATTACTAATATAATATGCCCCAATTAAGGGGTAATGAGCCATTATTTAGGGCTTAACATTAGAGGATATAAAAGTATTGTTCAAGGTGGAGTTATGAAGGTCTACAAAGGAATCCTACTGGTCATGAAGGTGAAGAAGGTTGGAAACTTATTTCTATTAGAAGGAAGAACTGAGTCAGATCATGCGACAACTGTATCCGAGAATGAAAGTGATTCTATTCGACTATGGCATCAACAGTTGAGCCATATGAGCGAAAGAGAATTGAAGGTATTATCTTATCGCAAGTTACTTCCTAGTCTAAAGTCTTTAAAGTTAGATTTATGCAAACACTATATTTATGGAAAACAAAATAGGCAGTGATTTAAAACCAGAAGACACACTAGTGAGGGAATCCTTGATTATATCCATTCTGATGTTTGGGGGCCATCCCCTACTATTTCGTATGGAGGATCATCATACTTTGTTACTTTTATAGATGATTTCTTTAGGAAGGTGTGGATCTATATGTTGAAAAGAAAGGATGATGGGTTTACTGTTTTCAAGCAGTTTAGAGCTTTAGTGGAAAAGAGCATTGGTAGTTCCATTAAATGCTTAAGAATTGATAATGGTGGTGAATTTACATCAATGGAATTTGAGAACTACTGCAAGGAGTTTGGGATTGATATACATAAAACCACTGCCTATACTCCTCAGCAAAATGGAGTTGATGAATGCATGAACATGACTCTTCTAGAGAGAGCAAGGAGTATGCTTAGTAACGCCAACTTACAGTAGGAACTGTGGGAAAAAGTAGTAACTACAACTTGCTATCTGGTGAATCGATCACCATCAACAACAATAGAGTGTAAGATTCCTGAAGAGGTATGGAAAGGTCACCCTTGTAATTATTCTAATATTAAAGTTTTTGGTTGTGAAGCCTATGCTCTAATTCCGAAACATCAGCGTTCTAAATTAGATCCAAAATAAAAAAAAGGATTTTCTTTGTTGGATATGGTGATGGTATTAAGGGGTACAGGTTGTGGGATCCTACTGCCCACAAGATCACCATTAACATAGATGTAATATTTGATGAATCATCTCTCATCAAATCAGATGTAGATGTTCAAATGAAATAGGTAGAAGTACCTAGGTATCAACAGATTTAGTTTGAAACTCGTTCAACTATAGATGAGTGTGAACATGACCAAGTTTATGAAGATGTTCATGAAGAGGTTCTTGCAGAGGAAAACATGGATGATGATGACAATCAACGGATTGTGTATGAGCCAGAAAATTGCCTAAGGAGGTCTACACGAGTCAGAGTTCCTCCAAGAAGGTATGATGATTTTGTTTTATCAGTTTATTTAAGTACTAATGATGATGAACCTTCATGCTATCATGAAGTTGTGGATGGTTTTAACAGTGAAAAATGGAAAGAAGCAATGAAGGATGAAATGAATGTTTTAGCGAAGAATGCTACATGGGACCTGGTAGAACTTCCAAGAGACAGGAAAATTGTAGGTTGCAAGTGGGTCTACAAGCTGAAGAAGGGTGTTGATGATAAGTTAGAAAGGTACAAAGCAAGGCTAGTTGCAAAAGGATATTCTCAGAAATAAGGTATTGACTTTCATGAGATTTTTTCACCAATTGTTAAAATCGTTTCAATTCGAAGTATGTTAGCATTGGTTGCATTACTTTATTATGTTCACAAGGCCAAGAAGTTTTAGGCACACCAATGAAGAGAAAGAAAGGAAAGAAATACAAAAGGATGATATGGGTATAGGTAGACAATAGAAACGAGTTTTTCATGCCAATGACAACAACCATAGGAAAACCAATGAATTACCAATTATTGAGAATGAGGCAATGTTCCTTCTCCTCCTCCCTAGAATGACTAAATATTGAGAAAGAGCTAGTGCTCCTTCTCCTCCTCCCTTGAATTATCAAATATTGAGAAATAACTAGTGCTTATCATCCTCAACCCTCAAATTTCCAAATATTGAGAAAGAGTTGGTACTCCATCTCCTCCTCCCTAGAACTTCTAAATATTGAGAAAGAGTTAATGCTCACTCTCCTCCAGCCTCAAATTAAAAAATATTGAGAAATAGTCGTTTCTCCATCTCCACCTACCTCAAATTACCAATGTGATAAAGAGTGGTTGCTCCCTCATCCTCTAAATTACTAAATCTTCAGAAAGAGTCGATGCTCCTTCTCCCCCTCCTTCAAATTACCAAATTTTAAGAAAGCATTGGTGCTCTTCTCCTCCTCCATAGATTTATTAAACCTTTAGAAAGAGTCAGTGTTCCTTCTCCTCCTTTCTCAAATTACCAAATCTTGAGAAAGAGTCGGTGTTCCTTCACCTCCTTCCTTGAATTACCAAATCTTTGAGAAATAATCGATGCTCCTTCTCCTCCTCCTCCCTTGAACTATTAATTCTTGGGAAAGATCCAATGCTTCTTCTCATCCTCCCTCCAACTACTAAATCTTAAGAAAGAGGTAGCTATCCTTCTTCTCCTCCCCGAAATTACTAAATCTTATGAAAGAGTTGGTGATCCTTCTCCTCCTCCATGAAATTATTGAATCTAGAGAAAGCACTAGTTCTCCTCCTCCACCCTTAAATTGAAAAATCATGAAAAAGAGTTTGTGATCCTTATCCTCCTCCCCTGACTTATGGAAGCTTAAGAAAGATTTGGTGCTCCTTCTCCTCCACCCTTGAACTACCAAATATTGAAAAAGATTTTATGTTACTTGTCCTCCACCATCCAAATACCAAATATTGAGAAAGAGTTGTTGATCATTTTCCTGCACCCTTGAATCACCAAAGTGTGATAAAGAGTCAATGCTCCTTCTCCCCCTCCTTCAAATTACCAAAGTGTGAGATAGAGTTGATGCTCTTTCTTCTTATCCTTCTAATTAATAAATATTGAGAAAGAGTCAATGCTCCTTCTCCTCTTCCCTCAAATTACTAATCTTGAGAAAGAATTAGTACTCTTTATCCACCTCCCTTGAATTAAAAAAATCTTGAGAAATAGATTATGCTCTTTATCCACCTCCTTTGAATTACCAACTATTGAGAAATATTTGATTCTCCTTCTCCTCTCCCTCAAACTACTAAATCTCGAGAAAGAGTCAGTGTTCCTTCTCCTCCTCCCTTGAACTACTAAATATTGAGAAGGAATCGATGCTCCTTCTCCTCCTTCCTTAAAATACTAAATCTTGAGAAAAAGACAATGTTCCTTCTCCTCTTCCCTTAAATTACTAAGATTGAGAAAGAGTGGCGCTCATTCTTCTCCTCCCTTGAACTACTCAACCTTGAAAAAGAGCTAGTGCTCTTTCTCCTCTTTCCTCCACCATCAAACTACCAAAGCATTGGAAAGAATTGGTTTACTAGAAGGTATACATACTAGAAGGACGTGGGAGATTAATGAAGAGTATTATAAATTTACACATTAGACTTAGTGCCAAAAAGTTACTAGTTAAACTAATATCATGTTAGACTTTTGGAGTACTTCCACTTTTCACTATCTCTTCTACAACAATGACATTTTTTTATATTTTCCTAACCATAGCTCCTCTAGGATTAAGAATGGAAAAACTAAATACTCTTCTATAGATTACTATTTCATTTTTCTATGGATGGAATCCCTGGTTTGGGAAAACACCACTGCAAACTTTTATTATTTATTGAAGCAATTAAGGTCATTTACTTGCTTGATAGATAAAATGTTATGGTTTAATGACATACTAGATCCCAAGTATACTTCCATGATCAATTACATAGTTACCTTTTATTTTCCACACCTCTCCTTTATTTGTTAAGCTCACTAGATCATATTTCTTTCCTCTCCTCTTCCCTCAAATTACTCATCTTGAGAAAGAGAGATGAGCAAGAGACAATGCTCCTTCTCCTTCTCCTCATTCCACAAATTACCAAATCTTAAGAAAGAGTCAGTGCTAGTCCTCCTCCTCCCTCAAACTACTAAATATTAAAAAGAGAAAAGAGTTGATGTTCCTTCTCCTCTTCCCTTGAACTACTAAATCTTGAAAAAAATCCTATAATCTTTATCTTATTATGTTAAATTACTATGCTTGAGAAAGATCAAATACTCCTCATCCTCATCCTCCTCCTCCCTCAAATTATTAAAGATTGAAAAAGATGTTGGTGTTGCTTCTCCTCCTCCCATTACTATCAAATTACCAAATCTTAAGAAAACCACCACCCTTGAATTAATAATGCTTGAAAATGAGACAATGCCCCTTCTCTTCCCATTAAAGAAAATATGATTTTAAAATTGAACCTCAAATTCTAAGACCAATTTCCATGTTATACCCTATTAAAAAATCAAAATTCTTTAAAATTCAAAAAATATGTATGTTTTAATCGAGACAACATATTCATAGGTGACAATTTTTTTTATTAAGATTTAAAGATGATCGTTGCGATACCCAAATACATAAATCCCATAAAGTTGAGCATACAAATGACTATATTTATCCACAATAATCTTCCTTACATTTCCGACATCTTAACACATTACATGTGCTCATTATAATTTAAACCAAAGTATATTTATTAGCAGCGTAGTTATTGTATAGCACGAATCATTATCATGGCTTAGCATTGAGCTGTTTTATACTTACAATTCAGGTGATAGCATTTTATCTTATGTATTGTTGCATTGTGAGGGGGCATTACATTGGGAAGCATAAGAAATATGAATGTCAAATTTTCCCTACGACTGACTTACTGCAGGCACAAAATGACTGGAAATATTGGATGGCAATGAAAATGTTTTCTGAAATTATGACTATGGCCCAGAGTAGAAAGTCAAGTCCACTCCACAGCTAAATCATGAAATCAAGAGCAATGGATTTTCATTGTGGGAATGTTCTAAATAATAGAAAGAAGGATGGAGTAGCAGAATGAAAGTTAGCATGATTTTGTTGTTTCTATTATTAGGGTTATAGTTTAAATGTTTTATGAAATAATATTTTTTATGATTTTTTTTAAGGATATTTGTCTGAAATCCAATAGAAAATTGTTAGATTTATAAATTTGAGTTATTATTTTTGTATGAACCAGAAATTTTTCAACATTCTAAATTTATTTTTACATTCAAAAATAAATTTAAAACAACAAAAAAATAGTAATTTTGTACAAATTTATATAACTGAATTCCATAAAAAAAAACCATTTCATATAACAGTTAAACAAAACCTTGATTTGTGATTCCACTGTAGACGTGTCTGCAAATTCGCAGTGCCTTCTTAGTTTTCCAACCAAATTTTCCAACGAACTGTGTGACCAATACGTTTTGACCAGGAAAACGTGTTCTACAACATCAAATTCCAGGTGCCTTCTTAGTTTTCCAACCGAAAGTGTTAATTAAATCCATAAAATCTTTCGCAAGTGGCCTCACTGAAAGTTACGTCCCTGGCTTCACTCGACGACCTTACGTAATTTTAAAGGATAAAAGGGTATTAGGCACCCACCCACCCACTAACTTGGTCAGAACCTGCATTCTCGACGCTTATATGGTCCCGTAGGGTCAGTAAATGCAAATTCCGCGTAATGGATAGGGTCCCACACACTGACTTGTTCAGAACCGAGAAAAATGTCAAACGCGTAATAAGAGGCCCAGTCTCAGACGCACAACTTTGGGCTAGCAAAGGACGGCACTTATTAGATCAACCAAACACACAAATTCCTTTCACTTGTCACACAAGCAATCAGTTTGCCCCTTCATCGGCGCATCTTCTTTGTCTTAATAGATTTAATGGCAAATCATTAGACATCCGCTTCATGCTCCTCCACCTCTATCGTTGGTGCGCCTAACACCAATTACAATTATGATGTGTTTATAAATCATAGAGGCTCGGACGTTAAGAAAACCTTGGCCAGCCATGTCTACCGTCGCCTTGTTGAGCGTGGACTCAGAGTCTTTCTGGACCAGTCGAAATTGCAGGTGGGAGAAAACTTGACTTGTCAAATAGAAGGGGCGATTGCAACGGCCTCTGTTCACGTGGCCATTTTCTTTCCGAAATATGCGGAATCAAAATGGTGTTTGGACGAGCTCCTTGTTGGTTTCATTCTTTGGCCTATCCTTTGTCCTAAAACCCCATCATTATCCACCATTTTCTTCACTAAACCTCCATAAATCCCTCATATTTTATTGAAATTGATTAATATAGCATCATGATTGTTATTTCTACATTAAAATCGATTTATGGAATTTTTGTGTTAAAAATTGAAATTTTCAAAAATTACAGATGTGGTAACTTCCTGTAAATGCTTTATGATCTGACATGTGGCATAACAAGTAGACCCAAATGAAGGACATGGGAATGCCTGTTTTGATAGAAAAATCGCTATACTATTGTCTTCTCTGTAGATGTGTGAGGCAAAGAGGTTCTTGATAAGTCTTGTAGCTTCAATTGTTCTCTCTTTCCAACATTCCAGTGCTACTATCCGGAGGTCAGCTTTGCCATTAATCCAGTCAATAATGACTTTTGAGTCTCCCAGAAGTAGCAACACTTTGATGTTCAACATGTGAGCCAAGATGAGGGATGCCCACGCCCCCATAAGTTCGGCCTTGGTATTAGTGCTTTGTTCGCAATTGAGAGTCCATCTATAAGATGTGTGAGAGTTTATGAGGATGTAACCCCCCGCCCCACATAGAGTTTCAACTAGTTGTGCAGCTCCGTCAAACCAGGCGATGGCTTTGTCAAAAGGAAGAGTTGTAGTAGATCTGCAGTTTGGCTGAGCTTTTGTAAGAGTGATAGGACAGTCTACTGTTGTAAGAATGAATTTGGTCACCAAGTGAATCAAGGGGGACTTATCTTCAAAAATGGTAGCATTTCTCGCCAACCAAATGTTCCAACAAAAGGTGGTTGGCAGCGTAGGGTAGGTCTGGTGTCTAGAGCACCATGAGCTGAAGCATGAATTCGCCAAGGGACCAGTGCATTGTTCGGAAATTTTTAGTGTAGTAGTGATTTGTAGCCAAACTTCTCGGGTGAAATTGCAGTTCACAAAGAGGTGTAAAGAGGTTTCACTGTCCATCTTGCACATAATGCACCGATTGGGACCTGACTAGCCACGGCTTTGGAGGATATCCCAAACAAGGATTTTGTTCTCAGTTAATAGCCAGATGAATAATTTGATTTTCAAGGGGCATTTCCAAATCCACAGTCGTGTGCACCAAAACTGATCGCGGGTTTTCCAAATCACTTATTCCATCGCGTTGTAGATGTTTTTAACTGGTATAAATCTGGATTTGTCGCCTCCCGTCCAGATGAGGGTATCTGATCGCTCCTGTAGTCGAATGCCAGCTTCATTGAGATTCTGTATGTTTCTGTTCCATTCATCTGTGTACTCACTGTCTAGATCCAACGAGGAGCTAGTTACCCAGGATTCTCCAATTAAGTTGCGACTAAGTGGGGATTTTAATTGAAACAGGAAGTGAAAACCTAAACTGTGCAGGCGATCCAGCAGTCTAGAAGATAGCAGGGCCTTTTTACCCATGCCAAGGATAGCGTCCCTGCCAATTTCTATAGCAGATCCAGAGTCGGGCAGCGACGCAATCCAATGAAGGAGGATCGGGAGCGACTTCAGAAGATGCTTCCACGTTTGTGAGCCCCCTGTGGAGAAGATGTAGCTGATCTGAGCCAGGAGTGGACCAGCTGGTGGGAGATGTATTTATCTTTTATAAGTTTGCTCCAAATGCTTGGTGCCATCAGGATTCACCAAAGCGTTTCGTCGAGATTACTTTGTAGAAAAGATACAAATTCCTCAATCCCCAGCCTCCCAGTGCTTTTGGTTTTGAAAGGATCTCCCACCCACAGAGATGGAAGCCTATGTTTTGCTTGCTGCCATTCCAGAGGAAGGAAAAAATCAACTAACGAATCTTCTTTATCACTGATAGAGGGATGTGTGCCAGGGCCATCCAATATACCGGAAGGCTTTCCAAAATTGCCTTGATTAAGATGTATCTGCCACCCAGAGTTAAACATCTATTACACCATTGTAGGATTCTGTACTCGAACTTTTCGGTTAACCATCTCTAGTCCCTTGCTTTGTAGCTTGTGGGTTTGATATGGTATCCAAGGTAGCTAAAACCATCCACTAAATCTCGAAAATCGATGCCGAAAAGAGTCTTTAGATCCGTCAGGAAAACGTCCCTCGCACCTGAGGCCAAGAAGGTTGACTTCTAATAATTGATCTTAAGACCTGAAACAAAGCAGAAAGTGTTAAGTAGATTATAAATTTCTGTCCATTCAGACATGGAGGTCGAAGTCATGATAATCACGTCATCTACGAAGAGTAGATGCAGTATCTGAGTTAGTCTTGAAGCTCTGATCCCCGTAAGTTTTTCAGCTGATTAACTTCTCTTTAACAAGATACTAAGATTTTCTAAGACCAATATGAAAAGGAGCGGTGAGAGGGGGCATCCTTGATGAAACCCTCTTTCGCTGTGGAAGACTTTAATAGCCTCACCATTGATCAAAACAGCCAAGGTGGTTGTGGTTATGCAACCCATCATCCAATTTGTAGTGACATCCCCAAATCCACACTGAAGAAGGATGAGGTGTAAAAAATTCCAGTTTATACAGTCAAAGGCCTTTTTGAGGTCCAGTTTTAGGAGGATGGTTGGTAAGTTTTTTGTCTTAATGTTGTGTAAACATTCCTATGTTGTTCCAATTGCATCTAGGATTTGTCTTCCCTTGAGAAATCCAAGTTGTTCCTCTGACAGTGCCCGAGAGAGTATAGGGCATATTCTTTTTGCAATGATCTTTGTTATAATCTTGTAGCTGAGATTACAAAGTGAGATAGGTCGGTAGTTCGAGAACTATCGGGAATGATTTTTTTTTGGAATCAGGACGATAAAAGTATTGTTTATTTGCTTGTTGACCATCCCTCTTTTCCTCGAATCCTCAATAGCATCCAATAGATCTTGTCCCATTAAATCAAAATAGTGGAGGTAAAGTACCATTGTCCACCCATTGGGACTGGGACTTTTTTCTTTAGTAAAGCCTTTTAACACCTCGAGGATTTCTTCTTTTGTGCAGGGGGAGTCCAGTGCTCTCACTTCCTCATCTGTGACCATTTGTGGGAAAAGTTGGGCAGTTTCAATCTGATCATGTAGATTGATGTCCAGATCTGTTTGGTAAAATGATTTGAAGTGGTTGTGAGTCGCCTGCTTAATGTCTTCATTCATGTGTAAAATGCTCCCATCATCTTCCTCTATACCCCATATGAGTTTTTTTGTTCCTGCGGTGGCTGGCAAAGAAATGGAAGTAGCGAGTGTTGTTGTCTCCACTAGAGAGCCAAAGTGTTGTGCTTTTCAAGTGCCATCTGTCCTCTTCTTCCCGAAGAATAAGCGATTGATCTGCCTCTAAATGATGCAATTTATCTTCGAAGTTGGACTGTTGGTCAGCCCGAGCCTTCTGTCTGAGTAAAATATTTATTCGATGTTCAAGTCTGTTCAACTTGGATGAGTCTTGGGCTTTTTTCCTCTTGAGCCAGATGATAGAATTTTCCTTCAGGCAGTTGAGTTTCCTCACCAAATTACCCTGTGCGTCCCCAGGTAACGTGAGGGACGAGTCGGACTAGACCGATCGAACTATCTGATCAAAGGCAGGCTCCAGCAGCTAGGACGGGTTGAATTTGAAGGGATATTTAGTCCCTAGTTTCCCTTCTCCAATCTATAGGCAGATGGGGACATGATTGGAAAGGTATGGCAGATCTATCCAGGCTTGGGTCATGCGAGTTGGTGTAATCAGATCTTCGGTAAACAAGAAGCGATCAAGACGTTTTTCTATACAGGAGGAACCCGATCTCTCATTACGCCAAGTAGGTAGAAGTTCTGCCGGTTCCAGATCCACTAGAGCATTTTTTGAAAAGAGAGATTTGAAGAAGTCTGCTAGTGGGTCCAGCTTATCCCTGTCTCCCCAAATCTCCTTGGAACTAAGCGTCAGGTTCAGGTCTCCCGCTATAATGAGGTCTTTTATAGCCAAGAGGCCTAAGCGGTCAAGCTTCTCCCAGAAAGGTCTACGGTCCAGGCAAGGACCACATGTGTTGAGCAGGGTCAGGGAGGTGTTAAGTTCAAAACAGGTACCGGCTAATAGAATCCCATCAGGACTAAGCACCGGAGAAAAATCAAAGAAATTTGGATCCCAGGCCGCTAGGAGTTCACCTGAGTTTCCAATTGAGCTAGCCGCACATACCATCTAGTCAGGTCAGAGAGAGAAAAGAAAATTCCTAGCAGTTTCAGCATCCACCAGCGTTTCTTGTAGTAAAATAACCGTCAGTCGAATCTTGTCAAGGAGTCGTCTCATGGAGGCAAGTTTCAGGGGTCCTCCTACCCCTCTAATATTGAGGGAGAGTAGAATCATGATTTGGCCCGTGATTGGGCTTTGAATCCTCTAAGTGCACCTATAGTCAGATCAGTAATTTGAGAGGCTGAACTTGATGCCTCTATGGTTGCCTTTTTCCACGCACTATGGGTTTTGAGTGGCGATAACTCGGAGCCTAGTCCTCTGGACCAAGAGGGATTTGTCACAGGTTTCTCTTTCACTCCCGAGGTCGATGGTAAGTTTCCAATGATGGAAGGGGGTGGGATGAGCGTTTTTCCGTGGTACCGCGGAATGGGGACGGAGTCAAAGGGAAGGGTGGTTGCAAGTGTAGTGGTAATGAACAGTTGGTCCAGATCCTATGTAGATAGTGGTTGTTCGGAGTATCCAGGGAGAGGGGTGGGATCACGCTCAGGGAGAGCAGAGTCATCAAGGGTCTGTGAACTGGTGGAGTCGCTGAGGGGGAAGGGGTTGTCCGAGGGGGGTGGAGAGTGGACTAGTTCCCTCGGGACATGCCCAAGAGGCTCTGTGGGCGGATTTGGAGGTGCCAGAGAATTAAGGGTAGCAGGATTGTGGGGAGAAGGTGGAGTGTATGAGGGGTCACCAAAAGGATCCGGTTGCAGAGAAGTAAGTGCCTGCGAATTAATAGTGAGTCTCTCCCAGGCGGAGAGAGTGTTGTAAAGCGAGGGACAAAGTAACTTGATCTTACTTACCAGTGAGTCGTCTTGAGATGCAGGGCTCAAGGCTCGAGGATGTTGTAGAGTCTCCTCTCCAAAAGTTCCTGGCTGTGTATCGTATCCATCGAAGCCAAACTCCTCCGACGGGTGTAGCTCTGGTTCGGTGGGGGGGAAATTTGAGCAATCCCTTCTCAGGTGGCCAGTTCTGCGGCAAAACGAGCATCGAAATGGGATCCCCGGGTAGTCGAGTCGTTGAGAAAAATGAAGGCCTCTCCAATCAATATTCAAGACTTCTGGGAGTCCTACATGGATATCCATTTCCACTAAGATCTTAGCCATTCTTATGTCTGTTGAAGCAAGAGAGTGTGTGTCCACTTTTAAAAAATGGCCTAAAGAAGTATCGATGAGCTCGAGAGTCTGTTGGTTCCAGAGTTGTAATGGAAGACCTAGTAGAAGGAACCAGAGGTGCCTGTAGGTGAAGTGTTCAGTGGAAGGATTAAAGTCGAGCCTCCATCTCTTAAGCATGAGGCTTCCACCACCAACAACCCAGAACTTGTCCATAATGCAGACAATATCCTCAGATGTCTTGAAAAAGAAGCCAATCCATCCATGTTGGAGATATAGTATCTTGGGAAGATATCCTAGAAGAATTTTCCAGGAGGCTGTGATCCAATCTTTCAAGCTTAGTTTGCACTTATCCTTGTAGGCTAACCTACCAACCAGGGCACAAAGAGACAGGTCGCAGGCTTCAGATATTCCTACATCCATTCCCAGGACAAGTTTTGGATGTGATTTTTTTGGTTTCCAAACCCTCTGAAGCTTTTTGTTGTTGGAGTTATGTAGGGGGCGGCCAATAGGGGTGTTGGACTGTTGGAAGTTCCCACATCTCCTATTGATTCAGTGGGGATATAGTGGGTCTTCCTCAGGTATCGACTTCGGTAAAGAGTCTCCTGAGACAAATGTGTGGAGAGGAGTGTCAGGGGTGGATATCCTGGAGTTTGATCTGCGTTTAGTTTCCGGTAATGGTTACAAATCATCTCGTCTATAGAGACAATGATTTCCGAATGGTCCCATGGGTCCCCAGTCTTCCCCTCAGTGGAGTCTGAGATCATAGTCTCCATGTGAGTGACTGCAGCTTCTCTGAGAGTAAAGTCTTCTGTCAGGAGAGGAAGTTGTGACAGGAAATCCTGACAGAACAGGAAGGACCCTGCCAGCTCCAAGAAAAGGGTCGGGGCTAAACGAAGACATAGAGCAGAAAGGGTGACCAAGAAGTATTGGATGTCATGAGAGAACCTAGAAAAAGTTGTAGTCAGTAGACAGTAGCAGAGAGAAATATAATACTGTCTACCATGACCAAAACAGATGTCTGGGCCTGACCAGCCAAGTGTGAGAAGGTCCAAGGCAGAAGAAACTTAATCGGTGGGCAACATTAATCCAAGGAAGTCTGGACGACTCAAAGAGAGTTGACAGTAGCCTTTGTAAGGGGACTGTCCGATAGAGTAAGTGTAAAAAGAGTGTGGAAGCAAGAGGAGGAAAAGGAGGGCTGATACTACCCCCCATAAGAGTCCCTCCGAGGTGCACTCCAGTTAGTCAAAGGGATGAAGCGCCCGCCAAACCAATGCCTCCATTTTCATGGCACCGAGCTCATACCTGTTGCAACATTCATCAATGAAGTCTCGGTGAGAAAGTCTCCAACCCCACATGCACTTGTTGGCATGGAACCTCAACCTCAATATAAATTGTTTTTTCATGAAACCATACAAAACATCAAAATTCCATTAATATGATGACAACTCTATCATGTACGTAAGGTTTTTCATCTTCGCCATCTTTTTTACAAGAGACAGATTTGTTGGTGGCTATCATAATCCATGTTGACCTTCTTCGGGAGCACAACAAAGAGAATGCACTAGCAAATTACAAAATAAACAGCGTAACAAAAAACAAAAAAATATATACAAGAGAACACGTGTTTAAAACTTGATGTTTTGTTCAGGAAACATTTACAGGGTAAGGGAATCGATCAATATATTGTTAAAATAGGAAAATTTACAGATGTTCAGGGGTGTCTTACAATCCACTTCACAAATCTACGTCTATGGGCTACAGATTTATAATCAGTGCTTCCACCTATTGAGTTAAAATTCAAATCATCACTGCCCCGATCGAAAACTTGGGGTAAATTAGTTGTGATTTGGCTGAAATCTGGCACAAAATCTGCTGGTGGTTGTCACTCGTTCAACAATCTACACCTTGACAACAATTTACCTAATTGCCTTGCCTAGGTTCATTCATCACCTTTTATGCAATCCAATAGAAGCCAAACACCACCTCAATGTCTCTAACAACACTGGTTTCATGAACATGTCTGCACAATTTTTTTGTGTATGGACGTTTTCGAGTGTCACTCCACCTTCATCAATAACCTGTCTTACAAAATGGTATTTAATAGCAATATGCTTTGTCTTATTTTTGTAAGCTGGGTTTCTAGCCAAATGAATAACACTTTGACTATCGCAGAATACTTTCACATTGTCCAACTATCAATAATCTCACCTCTTACTTTGACTATCAGAGACTATCGCAGAATACTTTGATTATCGCCTCTCGATCCCAACTTCCTTGCAATAATCTTCAAATTCTTTTGACGTGAACTCACCTCCATTATCTTTTCTCAAACACTTTATTGACTTGCTAGTGCTCTTTTCAACCAAAGCTCTAAACTGCTTAAATACATTAAACACATTAGCTTTTATTTTGAGTAAATAAACCCACACCTTTCTAGAGTAATCATCTATAAATGTCAAAAAATATGATGATCCTCCAAAAAAAACTGTAGGGGATGGCCCCCACACATCCTAATGGATATAATCAAGGATACCTTTAGTTATGTGACTGCTTGTTTTAAACTTCTATCTACATTGCTTCTCATAAATACAATGTTTGCAAAAATTCAAATTCAGAGATTTGAACCTTGGAAGTAACTTACTATTTACCAGTACCTTGAGCCCTTTCTCGCTCATATGGACAAGTCTTTGATGCCATAAATGAGTAGATTCACTTTCTTCCTCAAATACCACCACTGCTTCAATTGTTTTAGTACAACCATCCAGCTTGTAAAGGCTCCTAATCTTTGTAGCCCGCATTACCACTAGAATGCCCTTGGTAACTTTCATTGTTCCACCTTGACCCATATATTTATGCCCTGCGGAATCCAAAACTCCCAAAGAAATAAAATTCTTCTTAGGTTCAGGCACATGCCTTATCAATGTCCTTACAACACCATCGAACATCTTGATCTTGATTCTCCCAATCCCGTCAATTTTACAAGAAACATTGTTTCCCATAAACACAATGTCGTCTTCAAGAGCTTGATATTTAGAGAACCAACTTCTATGTGGACACATATGGTGAGAAGCACTAGAGTCTAACAACCATTCTCCAATATGTTGAGAAGTACTACAAATTGGTAAAACATCATCATTCATACCTGAACACGACTTGGAAAAATTTGTTTCCTTCAAAGCGACATTCTCGGATCCATGCTTCTTCTGGAAATCTTCCTTGGGATGACTTGTAATATCCACCTCGAACCCTGTACTTGATTCCTTTTCCATTTTATACACAATTTGAACAAAACCCCAATGATTCCTTCTCATGCACTATGCTCTTTCTTTCTATCATGGATTTTCGAGCCAAACCCCTCTACGGATTCCACCCAAAAAAAAATTCCAAACTATACAACCTCGTGCCTTGCTACAACCATGATTCCAATCACCAGAATCCTCACGGATTGCTACAACCATGATTGAGGTTTCCTAGTAGCCTCATACATTGCTACAACCAAATATTTCTCCACATATTACACATTTATCTCCTTTGTGTGGCCTCCCTGTCACTTTGTCATTCCTCCAACTGTTTCTCGGATCAACATGAAGCTTTAATACCAATTGTTGGGGAGCACAATAAAGAGAATGCACTAGCAAATTACAAAAAAACAACTAAACAACAAATAAAAAAAATACATAAAGAATACATGGTAAAACCCTGACATTTTGTCAAGGAAATCTCCACGTGGAAAGGGAATTGATCAATATATTGCTAAAACAGGAATTTACAGATGCCCGGGAGTGGGCTTACAATCCACTTCACAAATCTACCTCTATGGGATACATATTTGTAATTAGTGTTTCCACCAATTGAGTTAAGATTCAAACCGACATATCCAAAAATTGGAGTAAATTAGTAGTGATCTGGTTGAAATCCCTCACAAAATCCATTGGCGGTTGTCACACTTTGAAATAATGGAGTAAGAGTGAGTTGTAAGCATCAGTTCTAAGAGTCAGTCCGTAGTTCACTGTTTGTAGAGTCTAGTTGTCTGTGGTTTGCATGTAACCGACTCAGTAGAGTTTTTTCTTATTTAAGAATGTAATTAGTCTTCATTGAATAATAGAGAAGTGAGCGTAGCCTCACCATGTGTTGTTTTCTCATATTTTATCTTGGTATCAGAGCCACGGGAGTGAGGTGCGTAAATTCTATAGGTCTGCAGGTCCCTCCTCTAAAAGGGTGCGACAGCATACTACTCGGCCTTTCCGCAAAGTTGAAAAACTAAAATTTCCGCTATCAAGCTAAGATTACAGTGTGGAAATATTTCACGATTTCCACAACCCAAGGAGCACGTGAGGTGCGGACTCCCCACAGTCTACTAAAGCGTGAGGTGTGGAAACCCTGGTGTTTACGCTTGAGTGGAGTTTGAAGGAAAAATCGTGAAGGTTATATGCATGGATAAATCGAGTTTGCATGCATGAGAAAATCCGTCTGTGGTATAATCTGTGAGCAATTCTGTCTGTTGCATTTGTGAAATTCCGTGGAAGAGCGTGGATAAGCGTGAGGTATAAATCTTTTGTTAAAGTGGAGTTTGAAGCTCACTCACATTCTTTTTTATTAAGTGGATATGTTTTTTTATTAAATGGATATTTTTTATTAAAGCGTGAGGCGAAAATGGATTAAAAGTGGATAAAGTGAATGCATGTGGAGTTTAAACTTTATATGGACTATAAAGTTTATTAAAGTGGGTTTTATTTTGAAGTGAATTTTTATTCAAAGTGAATTTTATTTTGAAGTATAAACTTTAAAAGTGGATTATTCAAGAGAATACTATTTGTGAGATTTTGTGTGTGACCATTTGTTTTATGGAAACAAAAGTTTGGTGATTTGGGTATTCAGAAATCTAGCACAAGAACCCAGAGAGGAAGGGTGTGTTGAGGTTATTTGCATAACCGAGATTGAGACGGATCGGTGGTATTCGAAGGCAGAGCGGCATAAAGTTGCATATTCTTGGTGATTCACTTGCAGAGACTAAATTGCAGCAATGGTGAATCCACTGGTAGAGACCTACCTCAATGAAGCCAACAAGTTAGATGGCTCGAACTTCATTAACTGGAAATTCAAGATGCAGATGCTCATGGAAGGCTATGGTGTCTGAAACATTGTGAAGGGAACTGAACTGAAACCTGATGCGGTTGCAGGTACGACAGCAGCATAGATCCAAGATTGGGAGAAGCGCGAAAACAAGGCAAAGGTATTGTTGCGTATGTTTGTTAAAGATAGCATAATTCCACATATTAGAGATGCTAATACCTCTGCTGAAACGTGGACAGCTCTTAAAGCATTGTATGAAACTAGCAAAACAAATCGCATTTTTTTCCTGAAAACTAAATTGCTAGGCATTAAGATGGATGGAAATGAATCTGTTAGTTCATTTTTGGGTCGTATTAAAGAGGTGAAAGACAAGCTAGTAAATATAGGGGAAACTGTTTCCAACACTGATCTGATCACTATTACCTTAAATGGTATGCTAGAAGATTATCATATGTTCATAACAGTTCTCGCAGCAAGGGATAAACCTCCTACGTTTGAAGAACTGATAGGTATTTTGCTGCAAGAATAAGAGATGCGCGGGAATCTGAAGCCTCAGAATAAAGATTTGGCACTATGGTCAAATAAGAGATCTGCGAGAGGGAGATCAAGAGAAAGAGGTAGAGGAGGCAGTTCATGGCAGAGAAGTAGTTCATCGCAGAGAAGACAATCTCCAAATCAAGGTATGAAATCTGACAAGAATGAGTCGAAGATTTGTTTTTATTGTGGTTGACCTGGACATATTTTTAAAGACTTTCATAAGAAGAAGAGTGATGAGGCTAGGAATAAACCTAGAACACATTTAGGTCATTATGCAGAAAAATATTCAAATCAAGATCTCAGATTATTTATTGCTAGTGATGATATTGATGAACCCCCAAATTTTGATTCACGGGATGTTAGGTTGTTTGTGTCTAACGCTGCTTTATCTGCTAAAACATATGATTATGATGCCTGGTTTGTGGACTCCGGAGCATCAACACATATGACTTGTAACAAGAACTGGTATGCTAATTTTAAAGAAACACATAATGGTGTCAGCATATATCTTGGAGATGACCACGCTCATCATATCAAGGGATATGGAGACATTCCCATGACATTTCCAAATGGTACGGTTCGTCACATTCACAATTTTGTTTATGTGCCAGGAATAAAGAAAAAATTGATCTCTGTGTCCACTGTTGTTCCCGAGTCTGTACTTAAGGCTCAAAAGTACAGTGTCAAGGCATCCGAAAGTAGGTGAAAGATAGGTAAGAGGGTAACGTCAACCTTCGGTATAGGAAACTAGGGAAGATTTCTACGTTCGCGTCGTCTAGCTTCCAACTATTCCTGAGTAGTTATATCTTGTTCAATGGTTGCCCATGAATGTTCAAGTTCCTCTCGGTTATTAGCAGTTTTAAGGATTATGTCAAAAAGGTTTAAAGCAATATGTGTTTGATTAAATAGTCCGGGTTCGATATTAGGTTGTGTTGTTGCAGGGACAGTCATTGAGGAACAGTAAGAGTAGGAAAGGATTCAAAGAGAAATTAAACGTTGTCTCGATTTGGTCGAATAAAAGAGAAATTTTTACTTTTTAAGAATAAAATAGGAATTCAAATTGAAGGCTCTTTCCCGTAACTGTATTATATTTTAATATAAGGGTGTGGGCTGAGAGAAAAACACTTAGCTGCATATAACGCAAGGTTCTTGTCAAAGAGAAAACTCACATATAAACAGAAGAGGAAATTAGTAAGGCGATAATTGACATAGCAAAATATATGTAGAATTCTGTAAGTGCAGATTGGTCTTACACCCGCTGATAGCTGGTGCAGAGGAAAGACAATAACCAATTACAGAAAAATGAAATCCTTTCGTTATAGTAGTGGTCGTACTAAAGTATAACGAAACACATTAATTATGAATAATGGAATGAAATGAAACATGAAACATAATGAAACAAACTTGTAACACAGTCTTAACGGAATCGAGAATCTCCATATTTGCTTATATTAACTTCTCGAATGCAAAAAACTCTATTACAATCGACACAAAAAGGTCCAGCCTTGTTTATTTCGTTCTGTGATATATTTATACAACTTTACAGATCAGTTAGAATCTCAACTGTTACACAAATTCGGTTACAACTGAGAGGAGCGCAATTGCTCCCTTTCTCCTACTCTATCTTTACTTGGTTCCAGGTGCTCGTCTTCGCGCAGATTCGACGCAGGCGATACATTTTTCTACAAACTGAGATACGAGCCGTGAAGGCTCTGCTTGACAGCTGGCCTCGGCGAAGTAACATTCTCGGGCTAACTGTTGTATATTGTCTCCCATTTGTGCATCGACGATGTCGAGGGCACTTAGTTGCGCACTGGGTTGTATTAAGTGCTTGTCAACTTGAGCCATGTCCACTCTGTCCATCTGAGAGATATTGGTTGAATCTCTCTCCTCCTTTTCCTTCAGATCGAGTGAGATCTATTCCACATTTATTTTCATCAATGCTTCTGCATTGCCTCGGCTGTCAATATCTAACAGCTCACCATCTATGGAGTTAAAAGTTTCTTCTAAAGAGTGGGTTACCTTTTGGACCTGTTCCTTTCCTAGGGAAATGTTATGCTCCCAATCTTTCAATAGAATATTGCCTCTGGTTTGTTCAGGGATGGCAATCCCAGGAGCACCTGTCGAAAACCTGTTATTTGTGGCAATTACCGCATCCTGGAAAGCGACTCGAGCCACTTCGGCCTCCCTTTCCTTGGCAGTCAGGTTCTTGGACACCTGATTCACCAACAGAAAGTTCTCCCGAATCTCTCCTATCCTGGCAAGCAAATTCTGTTGTGCCAAAAATATTCTTCTCCGAATCTCACTAGCTCGGGATTTAAATATGCTGATGTCTATTTCTCTGCTCTCGGGGATTTCTGCTCGAGCCTGCAATTGTTCAATCAGATTCTTT
Organism: Picea engelmannii; assembly: GCA_009831015.1. NCBI lineage: Eukaryota > Viridiplantae > Streptophyta > Pinopsida > Pinales > Pinaceae > Picea > Picea engelmannii. The sequence continues at coordinate 225,386 of ML786970.1, forward strand.
GTTGGTTCGCCTGCGCTCTACCATCTCGGACCACCAACTTTGCTTGCTCAAGCTTGGTCTTGAGCATCTCTGTTTCGTTTTTGTCATCCACTCTGTCTTGTTCTATCTCCATACTGGCTTGACCTTTAGCATTCTTTGTGGCTGTAGTCAATCTAGCCTCGAGGGTCCTGATTAGGCGATTTTTCCTTTTTAATTGGTTATTCAAAAGCCCAACTGAGAATTGATTTGCTGAAGCATATTCCCCCAGTGTTCCCGCGATTTCAGTGGCGAGTTGGTCATTTTTCTTATTTTTGCCATCGGTCATTATTTTATATTTTTTTACAGTGGACTCTCCTTCTTGATAGAACTCTTTTTTTCACTACTGCCTTCCTCTTTTTATCAAAAAAGAACTCATTTGGAGGGAGTTCCTCTGCTCTAATGGGCCTCAGTTCTTCATTAAATATCCATCCCTCACTGACATTTCCCTGTGCCGACTGCAAGGGTGTGATCGAGGTGATAGGCTCTCCTATTTGTTTTGTCGATTCTTTGGGAGTACTGACGGGATTCTGCTCCTTTGGCGTATCCAGAGTCTCTGTTTCAGTCTCTGGTTTCTGTTCCCTTGGTGGGCCTGGATTTTTTACTTCCGCCTCTGAACTCTGTTCCCTGGGTGGGTCCGTAGTCTCCTCTTCTGCTTCGGGACTCTTCATTTGCTCCCCTTCCTAGTGTTTTCCGAGGTTAGAAATTGGGTCCTCAGAACCTTCAGCATCCTTCTATTTCGCCTCGGAAATACCCAAACCCCCCAACACAGCGGGAAGGCTTCTTCGTCTATGTTCTTGGAACTTTAATACAAATGCTATATCTTCAGGTGCTAATGATTGAATCCGGGCTAACACTTCTTCATATGATCTCGCCCCTCAGAAAACTTCATCCAAGGGTGAATTTTCATGCTCAAATCTCTTGAGCCCACAATGAGCCAAATGGTTGCTCACAACCCTCTGTGGATCATGTTTTTTAACTTCGATGGAGGCCAAACTTAGGTCCTCCAGGGCAGCAGCCTCAGCTTTGGCATGCCCGAAATCTAATAAAGAATAGGAATTCAGCCGAATAGGAAAAGAAGGCCATACCTTCTTTGAGTAACCCTTGATTTCTTTGCTCACGCCTCCAATTACCGTTTGCCATGCGACCTCTCGACAAGCCAGCTTGTCGGGGATGAACAAGGGCAGCACATGAGGGGGGACAGAAGCCCCGAAAACTCTGAAATACGAAAACTCTGCCTCCACATACCAATCTGCTATGCCACTCAGACCTGTTACAATGTTGTCCGAGACGCGAGGTGGTGGGTGCCCAAAAATGGTGATATGCAGGGGCACCATCACCCAGTTAAAAATCTCATATATGAACTTTTCTGCTTTATTCTCCCATAGTTTGTCATGATACTCGTGCACAGGTTTTTCTTGGGCTGGATTCCAAGCCCAACTCATCAATGGGAATGGTTTCATGGAACATACCGCGTCCATGATATATGCTGACATAAAAAACGAAGACGGTTTCCCACTTGCATTTTGCTCCCGATACTCTGTGACCCTATTGGCCAAACTGTCTTTGAGTATCTTTGCCCAATTAAACGAGCAACCTTCTGCGACCCGAAACATGAGGGGCACCCACGCGATGTAGAAATGTGTTGTGTCTTCTCTCCCAAATAGTTGACATGTCATCATGGCCACATATTTATACTGTGGCTCCAAAGAAGAGATAGAATAAATACCCTGGTCATTTGCTCTGAATTTCACGGCTCGCGAAACCCAATCTTTGATCAAACCTGGCATGGTTTTGTCATACTGGGTGCACTCTTTCTCTTTGAACTCCTCCAAGAAATCGGCACCATATGTATATTCAGGCGTTGAAGGTAGCTTGTACATGGTTTGTAAATGCTCGGGCCTAAAAGTCCCGACAGTAACTCGCTGGTTGTTCATGATCGTCCTGGTGGGTAAGTCTACGTGGTCCAATGCCCACCGGATCATGTCGTAATACAGAAGCAACCGTGTCCTGGTTGCTATTCTGTGCATCCTCGATTGGATGATTATCTTGTACTTAGTGTGTAGATCATCCCTTTCGATGTCGTCGGAGTCGTATGAGTAATCTACCAATTCTGCTTGCAGAACATTTGAGACAAATGACCAGTCGGGGATTGAGTCGACACTTCGGGGTGAAGTATCGGCTACATTGTCTGAGCCCTGTCCCGCAACTTCTACATTCGCCTTCGCTGCTTTCCGTGGAGCCATAGCTGAAACTTTCGTTTTCGCCCTTCTGCGATAGACCTGTGTATACATGCAGAAATTAGTTCACTCGGAAAATGACGAGCTCTGTGCGCTTTGAAAAATGCATAATGAAACTTAGCTCTCGCATATATTTGAAAAAACAGTACCTTTCAAAACAAGCCTGTCAATTCGAAATTAGAAATAAAATTATGCCGTAAAAATCTGATCTTACATATAGATTTGCCTTATCTTCCCATTAATGTCATAAATTTTGGCTGTTTGACAGTCAGTTGGAGTATGGAGAGAAAATAGTTACCCCGGGGAGCATGCAAGCCTCGATGCGCGGGACATATCTTGCTTTATTTTAAATTATCAAAACTTAGCAACGTTAATAACTTTCTCACTTTTCGTTGCATCGTGGATTTCCCTTTAACTTTTTGAGTCTTCAACTCGCGAGACTGCGAGGACCAAATTTGGCTTAATTAACAGTAATCATGATTTAGAGAATTATTAATTTTATAATCAATTTATTCGCCATATCGCGACTCAGAACTCCGAAAACAAGTTTCTAGGAGATTAGTATGCCGAGTCACTCGGCGAAACCGCGAGATGGCGATAATTAAGACTGAAATTAGAGGAAGAAAATCTTAGATTAGGCGACTAATTAATCTTGCTATAATTACGTCGCGACTTCATGAGTCGGGGTTTTAGACGCCGTAACTTTCTAAAAGATAGTGCCGAGTGGCGAAGCGCCGAGAACAACTTTTAACCATGGTTAGTCTTTTTTCCTTTACCTTGACCAGGGTTAGCCCGAAAGAACCTCGTGTTCTCGGCTCTCGGAGATATAAAAATAAAAATTTAAACTTGGTGACCGCCGAGGCACGAAACCCTGACGACGTCTAATCACTGGGTTAAAAGATTTTACCTTGGTTACTATCTTGAGAAAAAATTTAAAACGACTTCGTCGTTTCGTGACTCGGGACATGTGAACTCAAGGGTTAAAGTATCAGACTTGCGAGATCCCGAAATAAAACAAAAAGAGCGAACAATCTTACGAAAGTGAACTTGTTTTGAGGGTAGAAAGAGCATCGTTGTTTAATCTACAAGGTTGCAGAGCTTTCAAAGTTTCGCGGGGGGGGAATCAAAAGTCCATCTTTAGAATTTTAAGTATCCAAAATGAAAATTGTGCAAGGTAAAAATAAAACAAGGGCGGCTCCAACATAGGCTCCAACATCCACCATTACGAATCAAAACTTGAAGGTTGAATTCTTAAAGAATTATTGCATAGTGAAGGATCTGTTGGACCACTTCCAAACTGTTGCAACGGGAGTCAGAGCAGGAGGCCTATACAAACTCGATGTTACTAGCAAAGCACATCACGCACTGACTTCTGCAACTATGCCAACAGAGATTCTTTCACATCAAAGGTATGGACACATCAATCATCCTGATTTATTGTTATTACAAAAAAACAATATGGTTGAAGGACTTCCCATGTTAAAGAATGAGAAGGTTGCTTGTGATGGATGTGCATTAGGAAAGATGCACAAAGATGAATTCCCCTCTAATCCTGATAAGAAAAAGAGAGATGTGTTAGATCGTGTGCATATTGATGTTTGTGGGCCTATGCAGACTAGGTCTTTAGGAGGTGCATTTTACTTTATGTTATTTATTTATGATTGCACGAGATACACATGGGTTTACTTCCTTAGACGAAAAAGTGATGTTTTCGAGTACTTTAAGGAATTCAGAACCATGGTGGAAAAGAAGACAGGAAAATCCATCAAAATCCTCTGTTCAGATCAAGGGGGAGAGTATAAATCAGGGGACTTCAACAAATATTGCAAAGATCATGGAATAATACAGCAGTTTACAGTACCTCACACTCCACAGCAGAATGGAGTCGCTGAAAGGAAAAACAGAACTCTGGTAGAGTGTGCACGCAGTATGATGAAAGGTAAGAACCTCTCAAATGTTTTTTGGGCTGAAGCCATAAATATTGCAGTTTATTTAAAGAATAGAAGTCCAACAAGGTGTCTTGATAATGTTACTCCTTTTGAAGCCTTGTATGGTTCCAAACCTGCAGTTCATAATTTGAAAGTATTTGGGTGTAAGGATTTTGTTCATATTCCAAAGGAGAATAGGAGGAAATGGGATGCTAGATCCATTAAATGTATTTTCATTGGGTATTGTTTTGAATTTAAAGCATACAAATTGTTTGATCCTGCTACTCACAAAGTATTTGCAAGTAGAGATGTACTTTTCCATGAGCAGGGAGCAGGAAATCATGACAACAATAGTCATGAGGAATGGCATAGACTTCTTGATTAAGGAGTTAAAGAAGAGCAGCAGCAATAGCAGGAGCGACTACAATAGCAGCCATCACCGCAACGACAACAGAAGCAACAATAAGAAGGACTCGGTGATATGGACAATTCAAGCAGTCACGGTTCACCTAGAGGTGAAGACAGATCTTCACAAAGTGGGGAGGAAGATAATCAGTTGAAAATATCTTCACGGCAGATTCGGCTTCCTCAGAGGTATAAAGACTATGCCCTAATGAGTAGCATTTCAAATGTCATAGAACCCATGAGTTTTGATGAAGCTAATGAACATGATGAATGGCGAAATGAAATGGAGGAAGAATATGAATCTATAATGAAAAACAATACTTGGGAATTGACTGAATTGTCTAAACATAAGAATCCCATTGGATGCAAATGGATATACAAACCCAAGTTTAAATCAGATGGTAGTATAGATAAGTATAAGGCTAGACTAGTTGCAAAGGGGTATTCACAAACAGAAGGTATTGATTATGCTGAAACATTTGCACCAGTATCTAAATTGAATACTACTAGAATGTTAATTGCTTTATCTACAAAGTACCACTGGAAGCTACACCGGTTAGATGTTAAATATGATTTTTTTAATGGTGAGTTAAAGGAAGAGGTTTACCTTACTCAACCTGAAGGGTTTGTGGAGAAGGGGCAAGAACACTTAGTGTGTAAGTTAAAGAAATCATTGTATGGACTAAAACAGGCACCTAGGTCATGGTATGAGAAGATAAACTCTTCTTTCTCCAACAGGGTTTTATGAGGAGCAAGAGTGATCCAAATCTGTATACCAAATTTGATGATCAGGGGTATATAGTATTGATTTCTTTATATGTTGATGATCTGATAATTATAGGAAATGCAGAGAAATTAATTGATGAAATCAAGCAGCAGTTGTCAAAAGTTTTTGAAATAAAAGATCTTGGTGAGTTACATTGCTGCCTAGGTCTTGAAGTTTGGAGAAATGCATGCCAAACTTTTGTTTGTCAAAGAAGTACTTAAGAGATTTATAATGGATTAGTGTAAGTCTTCTATTGTTCCCATGCAGCAAAATGTGAAACTTTCTAGTGACGACGGTTCGAAGGAGGTGAATGGAACTATGTATAGACAGATGGTGGGTAGTTTGAATTATCTCACCACAACCAGACCTGATATTTCATACTATGTGAGTGTGTTAAGTCAATTTATGGAAAAACCTCTAGAAACCCATTGGAATGCAGCAAAGGCAGTACTCAGGTATCTAAAAGGAACACTTGATTATGGTATTAAATATACTGATGCATCTAATATTGAGTTGACAGGTTACTCAGATTCTGATTGGGCTGGCAATTTGGATGATAGAAGATCAACCACTGGATATGTGTTTGAAATTGGATCCGGGGTTGTTTCATGGAGCAGTAAAAAGCAGCCTACTGTATCTTTGTCTTCTACTGAAGTAGAATATAAAGCCTCGTGTGCAACAACTTGTGAAGTTGTTTGGTTAAGAAGACTTCTTCAAGATGTTGGAGAAGAATGAAAGGAACCTACAATGATCAAATGTGACAATCAAAGTTCAATCAATCTTGTGAAGAATCTGATTTTTCATGCAAGGACAAAGCATGTTGAAGCTCAGTTTCATTTTGTTAGAGAAAAGTTGCAGTTAAATGAAATAGCTCTTATGTATTGTAATACTAGTGAAAATGTTGCTGATATTTTCACTAAGCCTCTTGGAAAGATTAAGTTTGAGTTGTTTAGGGAGATGTTAGGTGTAGAAGTCAATCCATTCTCCATTAAGAGGGAGACTTCGAAATAATGGAGTAAGAGTGATTTGTAAGCATCAGTTCTAAGAGTCAGTTCGTAGTTCATTGTCTGTAGAGTCTAGTTGTATGTGGTTTGCATGTAACTGACTCAGTAGAGTCTTTTCCTATTTAAGAATGTAATCAGTCTTCATTGAATAATAGAGAAGAGAGCGTAGCCTCAGCGTGTGTTGTTTTCTCATATTTCTTCTGTCACTCGTTCAACAAACCTATACCTATATTATGATATCTCTATCTCATCTCTATCTGGTACTTAAGGTTTGTCATCGTGGCCATCTTTTTCATAGCTGAAGGATTTGTTGGTGGCTATCATAAGCCATGTTGACCTATACCTAAACATTAATTCGTTTACATTAGGGATGATGTACCATAAGGATGACCATCCAAAGGGGTGTGCTACTCTGCTATAACAATGTGTCATTCCAACTTCTCAAAAGGCATAGATCTCTAAGAATATCATTTAGATAATATATTTAAATAATCCACATAGTTATGCTCTAGGCAGTTTGATAGTTATTTTTTACTTTGTCATTGTAAACATTGACATAATGTAATTAGTATTTTCTAATTTTAATGGAAACAATGATAAGGATAAGGGTGATTATGGTATATCCTTTGGCTCCCTCTTGTTGTAACATCATGTAGTTTATCTCTTGAAACTTTTTTTTCTTGTATTATGCTATGTCATTTGTGGTATTCCATTATTATGATATCATTATATATATAGTTTGTTGTGAATATCTAGCATAGATTTTTTTACCCTTGGATTCCTCCAAAACATTTTGGGACATTGGCTACAACTCTGGTAGGCTCCCAACCAAACCATTCAATAGTTTATTGAAATATTAACTTGGCTTTGGATTTTGCTTCAAATATGAAATCCTAAAGAGGTACATATCATTAAATTTTGTCATAGATTATTACCGATTTTTAGAAATGAAATGGATTTATTTGAGAATACCACTCTTGACCAAGCATTCCTCTATGCCATAGTTCTTGAAAGAAAATTTGATAAACACCCTCATTCCCTGCAACCTTGTATCCCTCAACAATGTCCCACATCAACCCCATGTTGGATAATTAGAGGATTAGATAGATCATAGAGCTATAATTCCAAAATAGAGGTGGTGTCTAAAAACATTTTTACAACACCTAAGCGCAATCGAGCATAACTCAACATATAAAGTTATGTAAGAAATCAAAATATTTTCATACACAACACATAACTTGCATTGTTCATGATATCATAGATCAACCCATAATTCCATCCTTTATAGCACCAAGATGTGCCCAACTCCCTTGAAGTGAGGAAGTTGAGGTCCACATAGATTGGTTAGAGCATATAACAACCTCCTTAATTTCCATCATATTTTACACCTTGTTTAGTTGTTCTATTCTAACTGCATGACTAGTCAAAAGCTTAGGTGTTTTTTTAGTCGACTCCATCAATGGTGTACCTTCTTTATATTGCATGATGTTTATACGATACATGTGTTGTACATGTGCTGATATTTTAGTTTGATGTGATAGGAGATGGTTTTTTGGACCCACCATTTTCTTGTTGTTTGTTTCTATTGATGATTGATTATGATAGACCTATACATCTATGTGATTTCCTAGATTATGATGAGCAATGATGTTTCCTTGTTAATGAGTTATTTATCATTAAATGTTCTTGAAAATGGCTATGTAACATTGCTAAACATTGATGTTGATTTAGTATGATTAGTCCTTGTGATGATGTGATTGATATTGTATGGATTTCTTGAATAACATGCCTATTGATGTAATTCATGTTATGATGCTCTCGATTTATGATGATGATGTTGTATGCCCATTGATATTTTAGAAGGACTAATTTGTTTTAGGTTGAGACATTGATGGAAAGGAGAGGAAATGCACTCAAGGGAAGGTCTCATGACTTAGTGAGGATGACCACCATATCCTAGAGCTGAGGAAGCATTGAGGAAGGGGGAAACTTGAGAGAATGACTTAAAATTAACTTGAGTAAAAATGAAAAATGGAAAGAGATATAAATTACTTTTACCTAGTTCTTGACACTTGTACTTTCACCCTTGAGCCCAATTTTTCCCTTGAATGAGAAGGGTAAAGGATAAGACCCAACTCTTGGAAATGATGTTACACCTAGGAAGGATTACAAAAGATGTTCCCTGGCGATTGATGGGGCTAGTTGGTACATGAGGAAATGTTCTAAGATTTTACTATTGTTCTGGTAGAACTTGTGATTTGAATTTTGTACTTGGTGGAGTAGATTATTGGTTTTTGTAACCTGGTCTAAGTGGACTAAGGGGCTAAGAGTGTACCTGATGATCAGAGAGTACTTATGCTCAGATTGTGCTTGGCTACTTGCATTATTCTTCTAGGCCCTTGGGATTTCACTGCCTAGTGTCATTGCATGCAAAAGGGTTCCATTACAAAGTGTGGCTGCAATCACTAGGAGTGAGGGTGGTAGTAAGACCCATTTATATCATAACCCCATGGTTTTTAGGACTGTTGTAATTCCAAGAGCCTCTCCACCACACTAAGGTTGATTAAATAGGAGTCAAATCTATGATAGTCCTTAAGAATTGTGTGATTTAATTACAAAGGGTGCCACTACCAATTACATTTATTGACCAACCAAGAGTATGCATTAGGTGCTAGAGTGGTAGTAAGATCCATGCACCTCATAAACCTCTAGTATGAGAATAATTTATCTATAGAGAGAGTTTATGTGTGCCCTAAAATTTCTCACGCCATTGAGATTGAGCCCTACTTGGGGTGAAACACCTATGAAGGTAGTTACATTGCTTGGGTGGAAAATCAACCCTTGAGTGTGTTTCCCCCCTTGTTGATTGAAGATTGGATCATGAGATTCTATAGCATTGTTGGATCAACTTTTGTACTTCAACGAGCTAAGGGTTATAGGTACTTGCTATCATGTTTTAATTATGTATTATTATCGTTATCTTATGAAAAAATCTTATATGATTTATGGGATCCACATGTGATCATGGCATGCCTCCTTATAATGTGTACTTGCTAGATTTTATATATACTCTAATGGTTTTGGGTCTAGTTTACATTGCTATATATAATCTTAAGGGAAAAAAAAAAGTTAAGGTAACACCCAAATGGGTTGTTACAAAGTGGTATCAAAGCCTAAGATTTCCAAACTTGGAGCCTCTAGGGAGATTGCAAGAACAGTGAAACCACTACTAGTGGTGATTTCACCTAAGAATCGGAATAGAGATTGAAAATGAAAATAATATTTTATTTACTATCTGAATAACATAGTATTAGTATTATATGCTAGTTGTGTTTCCTACTTTCTTAGTTATGTTTCCTACTTTCTTAGTTGTGTTTGATTTCTAGTTCTTATCATTGTTGTTATTAATTAGTTACATTAGAAGTAGGGATAGAAATTATAGATATTGATGTATTTTTATTTAAATTGCTTTAGTATAGAGTTAGTAATTGACTATTATGTGTCTTGATTAGAAATATTATAGCTCTTGCATTACTTTGAATAATAACTTAATAATACTTAATCATTCATTAATACATTATTTGAATCTTGCATATCAATAAAATAAATAGATGAGAAAAAAAACAAATAAAACTTATAATTTTGAATATATGATGTATAAAAAAACAAACCTAATCTTCCTAGGAAAGAATAATTATATCCACTAATGCCATAACCTTAGTTATATCCCCTAATGCCATAACCTATGACTAATGAAGGAAATTCTAATACCCTTGTTTCTCCCAGCTTGTAAATATAACTATAACCTGCCAAAAGACTATGGGCAGACTAAATATGTGTGGATGATTGGAATTGATGAAATTTTTTATTATAAAAGGTAATGTGTGTGTGTGTGTGTGTGTGTGTGTGTGTGTGTGTGTGTGTGTGTGTGTGTGTGTTACTAAATAAAATGGAAAGTGTTGCACAACTGCTAAAGGGGTTTTTTCCAAGGTAGATCATGATGCTATGAGAGAGATGGTGAGGGGAACCAACAATGGTTGAGATGACCACCACCAGACTAGTACTTTACTGGATTTAAATTATTCAGACCCAGAACAGTCCTCTGACCCAGAAAAATAAATTACTAGTCAGGTTGGTAGTTGGGAATTCCTCCTCAAGAGTCAATGAGGAGATGGGCATAGTACCCATATGAAAACTTCCTGATCTGACCAGGAAATGGGGATTTGGACCCAGAAAATATTGCTAAGGAAGGCAAGAGAAGAAGGGAATTCGTGGGCATAGAAGAGGATGCGAAGAATATGGGTCGAGAGACCATTTTTCAAAAAAAAACAAGAAGAAGAGCATGTGTATCTCTTGGGTAATTAAGAGAACTGAAAAACAAGCTTGCTCTGGGTGCAAGAAGTTGTTGGCAGTGTTTTCAGTCCAAGCTGATAAACGGGGTTGCAGAGAATACGAGTGACTAAGGAAGCACTCATCATAGGCCCCCTTGCTTGGTGGAGAGAAAACCAATTTCCAAGTTCTTGTGGGAGGAGGAGAGTGGCCTCTGTCCCTGACTATCACCGAACGAGAAGGAAGAGTATCTCTATGAGCATCATGATATAGCTAGGGGGTGGCCAATGGTAAATCTGTCTAGAAGATGTTGTGCCTAGGTGGAAAAGGGCACCCCTCTCAACAATTGCTTCACTATCTAGTTCTTAATAAGTATTCGTATACCTTGTGCACTAGAATGGAAATGAGTGGTTGGGCCTATGTATCTATGGATAAAAATTGTAGTGTATGATTAAAATTATAAATTTTATTGTTTTTCTATGAACCTCTGCATGTGAATGGTGTCTTCTTCCCTCTGCTTAGCAGTGGAAGAATTATTAGACATGGGTCTTCAAATGAAATTAGGAATAAGATTATGGTTTCTGTGTTGGTGGGAAAATCCTTAAGGGAATTTTCCCAAGGATGGATTTTGTAATATAAGATTTAGGGCAGAATTCGTTGGAATGCTTTAGTATCGTTGATCCCTCAAAAATACCTTTCCATGTTTTATAATCCAATTTATGTGAATAGAAGGCGCTTCCTTCAAACCAGTTGTCCAAGAGACCACGGGCTCATGCCCACGACCTTAACCAAACCACGACTAAGAGTTGAGCGGGAAGCCCCGAAACTTGTCAGGGAATCCATATGACCAGAACCTTGGAACCCTTCGCTAGGTCTGAAAGGAGCTATGCTATTTTTGGCTTCAGAACTCTGGGAGTCTGGAGCTCCGAGATGTTATGACTTTACAACCTTCAAAACCAACCGAAGGCAACCTGTTGGTACAGTTACGAGTGAGGTTAACCGACATCTGGCGGTTTCCTTAACTGTGAAAGTGAGATCTGCCACACCATTAAAACCGGATACACTTCCCGGTCGTGAAGTAACACGAGCCGTAGATCTGAGGATGATTTGGGATTTCTCCTGACCATTGGATCTACATCCTGGTCAGTGCAGCGTTGACCACTCTGGGAGAAAGGGAGTGTTAAATGGGCGAAACCCTTGAACTTCGAAGTCGCAAAGCGAAGAGGACCAACGATCTAAGGATTCTTTGGGATCCCTCTTGACCATTGGATCTAGACCATGGTCAGTCTGATATTGAACACTCCAAGAGTAAAAAGGAAACTAGACAGAAAAACTCTTAAATGTTGAAGTTGCGAAGCAACGGGGGCCATAGATCTATGGATCTATGTGGATCTATCTTGACCGTGGGACAAAAGGAGTTCAGACTTCGAAGCTTCAAGGGATTTTGTAGGTATGAGAGGCTAGAGACTCCCGAAGGCTGCTAGTCTAGAGTGACGTGGCACATTGGTGTTACCTAGGGTGACGTGGAACCACATTGGACATGCCAGGTGTCACCTTGATTCGTGATTTTTATAGACCTTATATTCCAATTGGAACATGACACGTGTCACCCATTTATGGGGCCACATGTCATCTCTTCCCTTTTTCCACGTGTCAATCCCCCTATCACATGCTCGCTTGGGCCTAATAGCTGGTGAAGTACCCGGGACACTAGGAATTCAGGACTTCGGGGAACTTGGGATGTTGGAACGTTGGGGTTAGTCGACCGAAGGCCTAGACCTACCTGTCCCTGCCTCTACATTTAATGCGCCACCAAGTGTAAATGTGGACCCTTCAGGAGTCCGGGGTTTCGGATCTCCAGAGGTTTGGGGTGGTGTAATGGATAAGTCAAAAGGGCGGAAGATTGGATCCATGTGGCAGGATTTTGGGGTTTTGGGACTCTAGAGGATATGCGAGTAGAGAAAAGGGCGTTCAACGTTGGAGCGCCAAAGTGACGAACGACGAAATCCCTTAAGCCTATGAGTTGAATGAAGGGTGAATATCAATCGTTGGAATTAACAGTGGATTGATCTCCACCATAGATGCAAGAGTGGTAGGGAACTTTGGGACTTTGGGACTCCAAGAATGTTTTAGATATAGATAGGAAGGATGAGGGGTCGAAGTTCTGGTAATCACGAAGGCATGGGGAACATTCCCTATGACCTCCCCTCCAACGGCCATGTCATCATTAAAGGACGACAACCCTGGTAAAGTTCGTGCCCGATGGAATGATATGAATGAGGTGAACCCACATGGGTGCCACATAGCTCTTGACCAATGATGTTGAAAGAGCTTTGGAGGGGAATAACTTCCAATCCAGAGCTCATATTTGGGCATGGTAACAGTCGTTGGAAAGCTATTGACGAGAAGATGATGATGGAGACCTCAGGAAGAGGATTCAAGATGATTGAGAAAATAAAAAATTTGATGCCCCATCCGTTAAAAAGGTACTTACAGGTCGAGTGTGTTACAAAGTGGTATCAGAGTTGGAAACAATACTTGGCTTGCTTGGGATCATGAACGAGTCACATAAAAATATTATTAAAGAAATCTTAAGGGGTAACACCCTATCTTACCCCATTCATAAGAAACTTATCTAAACCACTGCTGAAGAGAGGAATGGAATTTTTTGTTGTTGTTATAGGTTTTAAAAATTTGAGTTGTGGTTGCTAGTGTTCCAAATAAAGAAGCTGACTTCACCTTACAAATTGTATGTGTTGTTCACAAACTAGTAGATAATTAACTAAAAAAAAATGTTTTATCATCACTCAAGCAGTCAATGGAAAACAAGAAAACTACAATGTAAAGGATGGTGACACACCATGAGTTGGAGGAAATCTCACACAATAGAGAAGAGGAATCTGATGAGAGGAGGGTGATGGAAACCCCTCCAGATTTGGATGAAATTGTAAGAAGCCTCATGGTGGAATTACAGAGTTGTAAGGATGAAAATGAAAGGCCGATAAAAGAACATGAAAACAAATTGAAATTCATGTAGTCCTACTGCAAATCCTATCGAATATACAAAGGAAAATGCAACATGGACCAACAATCGATCATGTGGATAGAAATCACACTAAGAAAACTCAAAGTCCACTTGAGATACAAAAGAATGGTCTTGAAAGTGGCCACACAAGGAGGAGCACCTCAAAGAAGGCCCAACATGGAGCCAAGAGACATTCAACGGAAAAATCCTCTAGTGAGGAAATTGACAACTCCCAGGAATTTTCTAGTAGTGAGACTAGTTCACATTCTCATAGGAGAATAAAGAAGAGGAAACATTGCAAGAGCCATGACCCTAAAGAGTTTAAGAAATCCAAACCACCCACTTTTTATGGAGAGATTAAAAAGGGGGAAGAAGCAAAAGTTTGGCTACTTGGCTTGAAGAAGTACTTCAAAGTCCATGACTACTCTGAAAATAAAGGATTGAATAGCCATTTTCAATTTGAATGGAAAGGCCTCCATTTGGTGGGAGAACCTTAGGAATGTGAAAGGAATCCATGAGAAGGACTTGTCATGAAAACAATTTGAGAAATACTTCAAGAAGAAGTATCTTTCAGAAAAATACTTCGATGAGAAGACTAAGGAGTTCTATGAACTCAATCTAGGACAACTCACAATAGATGAATATATCAACAAATTTCTTGAGCTAATAAGGTATGTGCCCTACATAAAGGATGAAAAGGTAAATATGCAACGATTTATTAGTGGACTGCCTTAGTCCTTCTGGGACAGAATCAAATTTGATGAACCAAAGACTTTAGAAGACATTATCTGGAAGGCAAGATACTGCTATGAGAAATTCAAGAATAAGGTATAACCTCATAAGGACTGGAATAAGAAAAGTAATTTGGGATTCAATAAGAAGGGGTTTAAATCCTCAAGATTTAAGAATCGTGGGAAAAGTTCTAAGATGAGCCTTCCTACTAAAAGTGTATATCAGCAGAATTTTCCATCTTAGAGTGGTAATAAACCCTTTGGAACAACCCCGGGTAATACTGATAATACCAAGAGAGAACCCTAGAAATGTTGGGGCTGCGGAGAAGAACATCTACTGAGGGACTGCCCACATAGGCAACAAGACAATAGAAGGGTCTACAATATCCAGGAGGCTACCACAGTCAATGATGTGGCTAGGAGCATGCCACAAATTTATGCAGCCTTGAATAATAGACAAGATGACCACCAAGCTTCAGTTGTGGAGATGGAAGGTATGATTTCCAACCAACTAATTTCCATTTTAATTGACCCTGGTTCTAATTTGAGTTATGTTTCCCCTCAAACTATTGAGAAATGTAAATTGCAGCAAGTAAAACATGCTAAATCATGGCTGGTACAACTATCCACTGGTACCAAAAGAAAGGTAACAGAGGTCATACCAGCATTCCAATTCATTATGAATGGATTACCCACCCAAGAAACCCTAAACATGCTCCCTTTAGGATCTTATAGCATGTTGATTGGAATGGGCTGGTTGGCTTCCCATAAAACCAAGTTGGACTGTTACAATAAAACTTTGGAGTGTGAAGATGAAGAAGGGAGAAAAATAATTCTACAAGGAATTCAAAAGCCTGTCTCAGTGAGACAAATATCAACCCTTCAAGTGAAGAAGTATTGCAGAAAAGGATGTCCTTTGTATGTAATACAAGTGTTGAACTCTGTTGAGAACAATAAACCAAGCCTAGAGAACCATCCATTATTAAGAGAGTATAGATATGTGTTTCCAGAAGAGGTACTAGGTCTACTTCCAAAAAGAGATATTGAATTTTCAATAGAAATTGTACCAGGAGTGGTGCCAGTGTCTAGAGCACCCTATAGAATGAGTACACCAAAGCTAGTTGAGCTCAAACTACAACTAAAGGAGATGTTGGAAAAAGGCTACATTCAACCTAGTGTGTCTCCATGGGGAGCACCAACCTTGTTTGGGAAAAAGAAGGATGGCGCACTCGGGTTGTGCATAGACTATAGACAACTCAATAAGATGACCATTAAGAATAAGTATCCCTTGTCAAGGATCGATGACTTGTTTGACCAATTAAGGGGTGCTACAATTTTCTCCAAGATTGACTTGAGGTATCGATACCATCAAGTCTGAATTAGAGATGAAGACATCCACAAAACAACCTATAGGACAAGATATGGGCACTATGAATTTGTGGTGGTTCCATTTGGGCTTACCAATGCACCAACCATTTTTATGTGCTTAATGAATAATGTACACAGTAAGTTTTTGGATAGATTTGTGTTGGTTTTCATTGATGATATCCTAATATATTCTAAGAGTAGGGAAGAGCATGAAGGACATCTCAAGTTAGTGCTTCAAGTGCTAAGAGAACATCATCTCTATGCTAAGTTTAGTAAGTGTGACATTTTTCAAAAAAAATTCCATTACTTAGGCCATGTTATTTTTGAAGAAGGGGTGGCAGTTGATCTTGACAAGATCAAATCCATTATGGATTGGCCTACCCAAAAATATGTATCTGATGTCAAATCCTATATGGTCCTCGCAGGATACTATAGAAGGTTCATAAAGGGATTTTCCAAGATCGGTTGCCCAGTCACCTCCCTTCAAAAAAGGAGTAAAATTCATTTGGACATCAGAATGTGAAGAGAGATTCCAACAGCTGAAATACCTTCTAACCAATGCACCTGTGTTGAAGATTGTAGACCCAAACAAGGATTTTCTTGTGTGTACAGATGCTTGTAAGGAAGGGCTCATAGGACTCCTTATGCAAGAAGGGCATGTGATTTGCTACGAATCCAGAAAATTGAATGAGCATGAAATCAATTATGTGACCCACGATTTGGAATTGTCTGCCATAGTATATGCTTTAAAAATGTGAAGGCATTACCTCCTAAGTAGAATATTTGTGCTTAGGAAAGACCATAGTGGGTTGAGATATTTGTTTGATCAGCCAAAACTCAATGCTAGATAAGCTAGATGGATGGCTCTCCTTGGTGAGTTTGATTTTGAAATCAAACATATTAAAGGAAAAGAAAATAGGGTGGTTGATGACCTTAGTAGAAGTATGAAAGTGATTCACTTGGAAGATGTAATCACTTATGAATTAGATGTCAAGGAGAGAGTCAAAAGCACACAAGAAAAAAATGCATTTTTCAAGACTGTGAAATCATACTTAGAGAAAGAGCATGCATGGCTTAAGTATGAAGTCTATCAATTGTTGAATGATGGCATGATAACTTACAAAGGTAGGTTGTATATTCCAAATTGTGATAACTTGAAGAGGTTCATAATGGATGAACTACACAAAAGACCATATAGCATTCATCATGGTTATGAGAAAATGATCATAGCCACTAGGAAACTATTTTATTGGCCCAGATTGAAAAAGGACATAGATGATTACTTTGCTAAATGTCTAGAATGTCAGTAGGTTAAGGCAGTGCACCAGCATCCAACAGGGTTGTTGCAACCCCTACCAATCCCATAATGGAAATGGGAAACCCTCTCCATGGATTTCATCACAGGGTTACCAAAATCAACCAAATAAAATGACGCCATCATGGTAGTTGTGGAAAAACTAAGCAAGGTTTCTCACTTTATTCCCATCAAATCAACTTGGAAGGAAATATATATTGCCAATATTTTCATGAAATAAATATTTAGACTGCATGGCATGCCTAAGGAAATCATATCTGACAGAGATACAAAATTTACTTCAATTTTTTGGAAATGTTTGTTTATTTGTTTTGAAACTAAATTGCTATTTAGTACAGCCTATCACCCTCAAACTGATGGGAAGACAAAGAGGGTAAACCAATCATTAGAGGACATGTTAAGGATGCATGTAATGCATCATCTCAAGAAGTGGGAAGACTACCTACCACTGGTAGAGTTTTCTTATAACAATGGCTATCACGGGTCATTGAAGATTAGCCCTTTTGAGGCCCTCTATGGTAGACAATGCAATATTCCAATCAGTTGGAATAACCTAGTAGACAGAATTACAATCAGGACAGATATGTTAAAGGAAATGGAACAATAAGTAGTCCAAATAAAACATAATCTAAAAATAGCTCAGGATAGACAGAAAAGCTATGCAGATGGAAAAAGGACTCCTAGGGAGTTCAAATCTGGGGATCATGTGTAACTCTGGGTTACGCCTAGAAAAATTTCCTTGAGAATGGGAGCTTGTGCCAAGCTGGCACCTCGGTATTGTGGACCCTTTGAAATTTTGGATAGAGTGGGACCTGTACCATATAGACTAGCACTTCCTCCCATAGTGAAGACACATAATATTTTCCATGGTTCGTTACTGAAGAAATGTGTACATGATTCTAATCATATAATTGATTGGTTTGTGATTTAGGTGGAACCAAAGGGAGAATTTCTGCCAGAGCCACAATGCATAATAGACAGGAAGGAAATCTCACTCAAGAACAGAACCATTGCATAGGTCAAGGTGTAGTGGAAACACTTTGGTCCAGATGAAGCTACATGGGAAATGGAGGATGCCATGAAACATGCATACCCATTTTTGTTTACTTATGTACATATAGATCACTTCGGAAGGTAGAACATCAAGGACAATGTTCCTTTAAGGGGGAGGAGATTGTAATACCCCTGTTTCTCCCAACTTGTAAATATAACTATAACCTGCCAAAAGACTATGGGCAAACTAAATATGTGTGGATGATTTGAATTGATGAACCTTTTTATTATAAAAGGTATATATATATATATATATATACATATTTATTTTTTTGTTACTAAATAAAATGGAAAGTGTTGCACAACTACTGAAGGGTTTTTTTCCAAGGTAGATCATGATGCTATGAGAGAGATGGTGAGGGGAACCAACAATGGTTGAGATGACCCCCACCAGACCAGTAATTTATAGGATTTAAATTATTCAGACCCAGAATAGTCCTCCGACCCAGAAAAATAAACTACCAGTCATGATGGTAGTTGGGAAGTCCTCCTCAAGAGTCAATGAGGATATGGGAAGAGTACCCATTTGAAAACTTCCTGACCTGGCCACAAAATGGGGATTCATACCCATGAAATATTGTTGAGGAAGAAAAGAGAAGAATGGAATTCGTGGGTAGAGAAGATGATGCAAAGAAGATGGGTTGAGAGACCATTTTTCAAAAAAAAAAAAAACGAGCATGTGTAGCTCTCGGGTTATGAAGAGAACTAAAAAAAAAAGCTTTCTCTGGGTGGAAGAAGTTGTTGGAAGCATTTTTAGTCCAAGCTGATAAATGAGGTTGCAGAGAATACAAGTGACCGAGGAAGCACTCGTTGTAGGCCCCCTTGCTTGGTGGAAAGAAAACCAATTACCAAGTTTCTGTGGGAGGAGGAGAGTGGCCTCTTTCCCTGATTGTCGTCGAACAAGAAGGAAGAGTCTCTCTCTGAGCATCATGATCTAGCTAGGGGCTGGCCAACCATAAATCCGTCCATGAGTTGTTGTGCCTACGATTGGGTGGAAAAAGACACCCCTCTCAGCATTTGCTTCACTATCTAGTTCTTGATAAGTATTCATATACCCTATGCACTAGAATGGAAATGAGTGGTTGGATGTATGTATCTACGGATTAAAATTGCAGTGTATGATTAATATTAAAAATGTTTATTGTTTTTCTGTGAGCCCCTACATGTGAATGGTGTTTTCTTTCCTCTGCTTAGCAGCAGGAGAATTATTAGACATGGGTCTTCAAATGAAATTAGGAATAATATTATGGTTTATGTGTTGGTGGGAAAATCCTTAAGGGAATTTTCCCAAGGATGGATTTTGTAACGTAAGAGTCGGGCCAGACTTCGCTGGAATGCTTCAGTCCTGTTGATCCCTCAAAAATACCTTTCCTTGTCTTAGAATCCAAGTTCTATGAATGGAAGGCGCTTCCTTCAAACCAGTCGTCCAAGAGACCACGGGCTCATGCCCATGACCTTAACCAAACCATGGCCAAGAGTTGAGTGAGCAACCCCAAAACTTGTCAGGGAATACATATGAAAAGAACCTTGGAACCCTTCACTAGGTCCGAAAGGAGCTAAGATATTTTTTTCTTCAGAACTTTGGGAGTCTAAAGCTCTGGGATGTTATGAATTTACAACCTTCGAAACCAACCGAAGGTAACTTGCTGGTACGGTTACCAGCGAGGTTGACCTGTTAGAATATAGAATATGGTGTGTTTGTTTTACCATTGACGATACCCTCGTCACCCAACCATAGACCAAAGCCTCCCTCCGAGCACCTTAACCTTGACTGAGAATTCCTCCGGAAGCAAACCCTAGGCTAGATAGCCAAACAAAGGACATCACATCTCTCCCCAAGGATAGCACAACACAAAATACTGATCAGATAGTCCCAAACCCTAACCAAGAGATATCCAAGCCAATATTGAGATCTTGTTGTTGTTGCAGTTGCACCATCTCTTCCTCCAAACCTGTGCACAAGACTGCAATTGCAGTGCGCACCAAACTGCAGAACTGCAATTCTGAGATGTGTCAAAATGAGAACTGACGCCCTGTATTTATAGTAATCATGCCAGTTTTGTTGGGGTTAACTTCTCCTTCTGGGTATGTGTCTGTTCAGTATATTATTATTATTTTTGGTCGACTTCTTCTCTTGGAGGCTAATAGCCTAATATAAATTATCTTCTTGAGCCGACAAGGCTTCTAGGGTTATTAGCCAACTCATTAGGGTTT
>ML786970.1:251838-276345 GCA_009831015.1 Picea engelmannii
GGGCCAAAGGCTGGAGCCACGTGGCAGGATTCCAAGGTTTTGAGACTATGGAGTATATGAGAGTAGAGAAAAGGGCGTTTAGCACCGGAGCGTCGAACGCCAAAATCCCTTAAGCCTATGTGTTGAACGAAGGGTGAATCTCAACCGTTGGAATTAACGGTGGATTGATCTCCACCATAGATGCAGGAGTGGTAGGGAACTCCAGGACTTCGAGACTCTGAGAATGTTTCAAACATAAATAGTAAGGACGAAGGGCCAAAGACTCGGTAATCACAAAAACACGAGGAAAAGGATTCAAGATAATTAAGAAAAATGAAAATTCGATGCCTCATCCCTTAAAAAGGTACTTAGGGGTCGGATATATTACTTAAATTTGAAATTTTAAAAACAAATTCTTGAATATGAACATTATTTTAAAAAATCTACAAATAATACACACAATCATCAATAGAATTGAAATTCTAACTATGTTTTTTCCAAAATGTCATTATGAGAATACATGATACGTGAATGTATTTTATTTTTGTTCTTTGGATAGCATTGTTCTTTTCATTCTGAAAATACATGTTTTTCGTTGTTCAAATAGTAAGTTGAAATTGCATTGTTTCATTTAATATTATATATATAATTTTCAAAGGGTAAATAGGATTGCATTTCAACATTATTAGGAAAAAAATACACGCAGGTTGTAAAATAGAGCGAAGTTATAGATTTTATGCATTTCAAATATCGATAACTAGATTGAAACCTTGTTTATATATATATATAGAGAGAGAGAGAAAGATTTTGAAGGATAGTAATGCATCTCAAATTAAATTGAGGAGTTAATATCATTTAGTCCCTTTTTATTTCAATTATTTATTTGTTAAATTTGTGGTTTACAAAGTACATTTTATATTAAAATTTATTTGAATGTAGAATTTAGTTTTTGGATATAACATTATTAAATATAAAGATAGTTATGTATAAAGGAAAGGCTAGGACACCATGCATATCAAATTCATGAATTGTATGCGTATAATGTTTAATAAAAAATATATGTGTATAAGAAAATGGCAATCATAGCTTTTGTTGCATTTCTAGATTTATTAATAACTTAGAATACATTGTAGTAACAAGGGTGTTCAACTTGCCATGCAAATTAATGATAATTTCTTTGATTGAGGAAATGTTACTTGCATAATGAAAATTTTAATTTTTTTGATGTACGACTTTATTTGATTATGAAGTGATTTTGGTAGTTCTTTATGGAATGATCAAATGAGGGGAAAATTAGGTAGCATTTAATCACTATGAAGATAAAAGAAAGGGTTGAAGAAAGTGGGCATCATAATCTTTGGAGAAAAACTTGCAACATAAATTTGTACAAATGAGCTTCTTGAAATGGAGGGAGGAGGCCTCAATTTATAGAAGTTTTTGGATGCAAATGGAGCTTGAATGTCAAATCCTCGCCCTTGTAATTTCATTTACACCAAGAATGACCATGTACCCTTCAATTGAATGAAGTGGTTCAGTTGTTATGAGAGTCCCTAGACCAAAAAATATTCTAAAAGTGAGTTTCTCATTGAATTGAATGGGCTATGAAAATTATGAAATCACATTGTAATAGTAATTGAATGGGTATCGAAGGAGTAAGGGAACAATTATGTGTTGATTTGCAAGTGAGGGGAGCATTGGTCATCAAATGGTCAAACTTAGAGTTGATTTTATGTTTAATTTTTAATTGTCCTACGCTCCATGCCTTTGATATTATAATATTCATTAGAAAATGATTTGTAATGCACTCAATGAAAGTCACTTAAGCATCACAAGAGGATGAAAGTGTCGTGATAACAAATGCTCCCTAATGTGTGAGGTTAGGAGAGAATTGTATAACCAAAATACATCAAGTGTTTCTAGAAGCAATGTTGAGAGAGATTTGAAATAAGGGGAATCCCTACTGAAAAGAGAAAGGAGACCACCTCTAAAACAAAGAAAATTTGATAATATGAAAAAATCTCTTCAAAACAAGGTGGGCATACCCACGGTTGTGTAATAGTCATGTTAAGTAGAATATAGGACCATGGCTATGTAAAATGGTATATATGAAGTGAGGTCATAATACATCTAAAAATGTATGTTGCTTCCTTCTAAAATATGTGATGGAACAATGTTCATGGTGGGGTCATATAACTGAAGAAGGGGTAACCCATAGTAGTGGTAAGGTTGGGACATCCAGGTAGATCAATGGAGGTAATCCTAGGATATAGGCTCAAACGAATTCTAGAACGAAGTTGGATGTGCCCATGGCCTTCAACTAGATCTAGGATAATGACATTACCAATTATGAATATCAATGATGGCTTAATGAGTTGAAGTTGAGCACAAGAGAAGCCATCTGGTTAGTAATCAATGATGGAAATCCTTGTTGGATGTGAGGTATCCCACCAATAATGGAAATGCATACCATGGTACAAGTACAAACAAACACATTACAACTAGAATTTTTGAAATCAAATATCAGAGGGAACCAAGAAATTAGGGACTGATGATGGGAATACATTATTGTATGCAAGGTGAACCACCAATGCTAAAAATGGTAGCCAAGGCAATGGGAACCCCCAGAGAAAATGTGGTGTGGTCAATAGGTGTCGATCTATTGAAGATAAGGTATTGGTGAGTCCTTGAAACCAACATGAGGGGTGGAGAGCACTGAATAATGATAATGACTTAAACTTTATGCAATGGAACAAACTTTATATCAAATGAGACATAGAGATTTCCTTGAATGGAACATAAAAGGTGACTGACTTGGGAAATGATTCTAAATCCTTAACATGACAACTCAACCAAATGTTAAAGTGGATACTAGAGGGTGAGTAATGTGGAGGATGTATTGGAGACCATAGAGACATTGAACTTCCAAATTCCATAAGAAAAATAGAGTTCATGAAGAAGTTGTCACGTGGCTTGATGGGGAGTCAATACACCAACATTTGTCTGATGCCTATGAATTAATGTCTTGACTCCATTGTAACACTTTTGAAAAAAGAAAATTCTATCTTCCAACATTGTTGTGACAACATTAATATTAGTCCAATGTCAAAAATTTTACCGAAATATATAGTGCAGCTAAAAACATGTTTGATCTCATCAAGATTCTAGAAATAAATATGCACTTGATACTCTCATTAAGTATGAATAACATGCAAACCCACTTGCTAACATAAAAAATGTTAAAATCATGGCAGATGTTGAGTAGGTTCATAGATGTGTTAAATACTTAATGATTGTAGTAACAACCTATGAAGGAAAACACGCTCATTATCTAAGTCTTCTGGCTATGAATGCTATAAATTTTCTATGAATATGATGACCCTTTTTCTACAATGGGTGGAAATATCCCAACAAAAATCAAAGAGAAGCAAATTACTACATACCCATTGAAAGTTTCGATACAAGTACATTTAATGTTAATGTATTTTCCTTTGGCATGCATTAGCATGGATGACCATGAATTTGTTATTGAACCTACTAGACAACATGTTGTTGGGATATTTCACAATCTAGTATTTACAAATAGGGGATCTAATCTAGCAATGAAATTTGATGGTTCTTCCACCTTCCTCCTTAATAATAGAGTGCAAGAACAAGGATATGACACCAAAGAATCAAATACAATTTTAGCATGGGGAGACTATAATAAAGGTGGGAATATGGGTGTCTAATGAATGTCAACTTGCATTAACGTAATAGTGGTGGATTGTTAGAACCTAATCTTTTGAGGTTGGACTCTACTAACACCATAACTAGGAAAACATTAGAGAGCATTGGATGAAGACAAAATCATTGAAAAAAACATGGTTGAGATATAGGAGGTTAGGTTACCAAGAAAGGGTGAAATCATAGAAGGATTACTCTACTTCTTATAAAAGGCATTCAATCGATCCATTGAGTGTTAGGAGCAATCTTTAAAGTGTAAGATTCATATATTTAAAACTATATTTCAAGCATGGATATAGATGAACACATCCACGCACGAACAAATTCATCATGTTTGAATGAGCTCAAGATCTTCATTTATTCATTCCTCTATACAAAAATGGCTATATATTTACAACTAGTTTTATGGCAATGCCAACTACCTTTTATCTTCCATACGGAGAAGAAAGAAATCGATATCCATTTGGGCATAGTAAAAATTATTTAGACATAGTTAGTCTCGATGTTCATATTGCACAATATGTTTTGATATGTAATATTCCTATATAATAAAAACTTTAAAGCTACTCTTTATGTTCATAGGGCCAAGAAGTTTTAGGCACACCAATGAAGAGGAGGAAAGGGAAGAAACACTAAAGGATGGTATGAGTATAGGTAGATAATAGAAACAAGTTTTGCATGCCAATGCCAACAACCATAGGAAAACCAACGAATTACCAAAGATTGAGAAAGAGGCAATGTTACTTCTCCTCCTCTCTAGAATGACTAAATATTGAGAAAGAGCTAGTGTTCCTTCTCCTCCTCCCGTGAATTATCAAATATTGAGAAATATCTAGTGCTTATTATCCTTATCCCTCGAATTACCAAATATTGAGAAAGACTTGTTACTCCATCTCCTCCTCTCTCAAATTACTAGTGTGATAAAGAGTTGTTGTTCCTCCCTCATCCGTTGAATTACTAAATCTCAAGAAAGAGTTGGTGCTCCTTCTCCTCCTCCCTCAAATTACCAAATCTTGAGAAAGCATTGGTGCTCTTCTCCTCCTCCATAGATTTATTAAATATTTAGAAAGAGTCAGTTCTCCTTCTCCTCCCTTCTCAAATTACTAAATCTTGAGAAAGAGTCAATGCTCCTTCACCTCCTTTATTGAACTACCAAATCTTTGAAAAATAATTGGTGTTCCTTCTCCTCCTCCTCCCTTGAACTATTAATGTGTGGGAAAGATTCAATGATTCTTCTAATCCTCCCTCCAAGTATTAAATCTAAATAAAGAGGTAGTTATCCTTCTCCTCCTCCCTCAAATTACTAAATATTAAGAAAGAATTGGTGATTCTTCTCTTCTTCGATGAAATTACTAAATCTAGAGAAAGGAGTAGTTCTCCTCCTCCACCCTCAAATTACAAAATCATGAAAATGAATTTGTGATCCTTGTCCTCCTCCCTTGAATTATGGAAGCTTAAGAAAGAGTTGGTGCTCCTTCACCTCCACCCTTGAACTACCAAATATCGCAAAAGAGTTTATGTTACTTCTCCTCCACCCTCAAATTACCAAAACTTGAGAAAGAGTTGATGGTCCTTCTCCTCCACTCTTGAATTAACAAAGTGTGATATAGAGTCAATGTTCCTTCTCCTCCCTCAAATTACCAAAGTGTGAGATAGAGTTGATGCTCCTTCTTATCATCCTTCTAATTAATAAATCTTGATAAAGAGTTCTTCTCCTCTTCCCTCAAATTGATAATCTTGAAAAAGAGTTAGTACTCTTTCTCCACCTCCCTTGAATTAAAAATCTTGAGAAATATCTTATGCTCTTTCTCCACCTTCTTTGAATTACCAAATATTGAGAAATATTTGATTCTCCTTTTCCTCTCCCTCAAACTACTAAATCTTGAGAAAGAGTCAATGCTCCTTCTCCTCCTCCCTTGAAATACTAAATATTGAGAAAGAGTTGATGCTCCTCCTCCTCCTCCCTTGAAATACTAAATCTTGAGAAAGAACTAGTGCTCCTTCTCCTCTTCCCTTAAATTACTAAGATTGAGAAATAGTGGTGTTCATTCTTCTCCTCCCTTGAAATACTCAACCTTAAAAAAGAATTGGCTCTCCTTCTCCTCTTTCCCCCGCCATCAAATTACCAAAGCTTTGAAAAGAGTTGGTTTACTAGAAGGTATGCATACTAGAAGGATGTGGGATATTAATGAAGAGTATTCTAAATTTACACATTAGACTTAGTGCTGAAAAGAATTCTAGTTAAACTAATATCATGTTAAACTTTTGGTGTACTTCCACTGTTCACTACCTCTTCTACAACAATGTCATTTTTTTTCATATTTTCATAACCATAGCTCCTCTAGGATTAAGAATGGAAAAAACTAAATAATCTTCTTTATATAGATTACTATTCCATTTTCCAATGGATGGAATTCCTGGTTTGGGAAAATACCACTACAAACTTATATTAATTATTGAAGCGATTAAGGTCATTTACTTTCTTGATAGATTTTAAATTTTATGGTTTAATGGCATACTAGATCCAAAGTATACTTCTATAATCAATTACATAGTTACCTTTTCTTTTCCACGCCTCTCCTTTATTTGTCGAGCTCAATAGATCATATTTCTTTCCTCTCCTCTTCCCTCAAACTACTCCTCTTGTCAGTGCTCCTTCTCCTCATCCCTCAAATTATCAAACCTTAAGAAAGACTCAGTGTTACTCCTCCTCCTCCCTCAAACTACTAAAGATTGAGAAGAGTTGATGCTCCTTCTCCTCCTCCCTTGAACTACTAAATCTTGAGAAAAAACCTAAGATCTTTATGTTATTATGTTAAATTACTAAGCTTCAGAAAGTTAAAATACTCCACCTTCTCCTTCAAACTATTCAAGATTAAGGAGTTGGTATTGCTTCTCCTCCTCCCACCACCATCGAATTACCAAATCTTGAGAAATATCGAGTGCTCCTCCTCCACCACCCTTGAATTACTAATGCTTGAGAAGGAGACAATGCTCCTTCTTCTCCTCCCATTAAAAGAAATATGTTTTTAAAATTTAACCTCAAATCATAAAACCAATTTCCATGTCATATACTATTAATTCTATGTCATATACTATTAGAAAATCAAAATCCTTCAAAATTCAAAAGAGGTGTATGTCTTAAGAAACCAAAAAAAAAACAATTTTTTTAATAATATAATTTATCTACCTAGTTGCCTTACCCAATGCATAAATCCCATAAAGTTGAACATATAAATGACTATATTTATCCACTCTAATCTTCCTCCTAACATTTCCCACTTCTTAACACATTACATGTCCTCATTATAATTTATAATTTGAACCAAAGTATATTTATTAGCAGCGTAGTTATTTATAATTACAATTCAGATGATAGCATTTTATCCTGTGTATTGTTGCATTGTGGAGGGGCATTACAGTGGGAAGCATAAGAAATATGGATGTCAAATATGCCCTACGACTTCCAGCAAGCACAGGAAGATTGGAAATATTGGATGGCAATGAGAATATTTTAGAGAATTATGACCATGGCCCAGTGTATGAAATCCAATCCACTCCACCAATAAAACGTGGATTCAAGAGCAAGGGGTTTTCCCCGTGGGAATAGAAAGTTGGATGGAGCAGGAGAATGAAAGTCAACCTGATGTTGCGTCCAGCAGCTGTTGAGTCCACCATTGATAACCCAAACTACAAACCGGCCGGCGATGTATTTCCAGTTTCAATTATGAAAAAGCAGACCAAAAAAAAAGGACCAGCATATATACAAATCGGAGTTGCAAGACTTTTTGATATCCCTTCTACACGTTAGTATGGTTTTTCATGTGTAAATAACGCTTCTTTCTTTCATAGCCATTCAATGCATCTTTCCAAATATTCATTAGCTTTGTCTTTCAAAAGGTACACCAACTTCTAATTGAGAAAAAATCTCTTCCAATCTTTGACTTTGGGACCATCTTAACATTAAAACTTTATCTTTAGTTATCTTTCTTTAATCAAAGTTAGGTAATGAATCACTCACCTTATCATGATTGTGACAAGATTCAAATTCACCTAAAAGATTATTTCTTGTGATCTTTCTTCAATCAAAGCCAAGAGGTCGGGAATATTTTTATATAAATGATTTATCCATAGATTTAATGAAATTTTTAATTAAGTATTTATGATACATTTAATGGTTATATGTTGCATTATTTTTAAGAAAAGATCTCCATGCATATATAATATTTAATTTGTAAATTTATGGTATGTTTTTTATTGTTTAATCTAAAATATGGAGATATATAAATAATATTTAATTTGTAAATTTAGGAGATGTTTAATCTAGAAATATGGAGATAGAAAAATATAAATAGAAAAGAATGTTTAGGATTATGTTGCAAGCAAAGAGAAATCAATGATTTAAGGTATATGTGATGCTACATTGTATTATGTATGAGCAAGTAATACAAAAGAATTTAATTCGGCATCAAGATTTTAGTAGTGTATATAGTTTGTTGAGTTTTCAAACAAAACAAATAGCCCTTATATTAAGAATGTTTTATAATCACTAAGAAAAAAAATTGTTATTCTTGGTGCTAGTGAAGCACACCATGTAGGATTGATCCAACATGTGTGTCCACTCAAGGTTTCACCTTCACAAGCTCTATGGATATGACATTAGCCTTTGGGTATAGAAATCTTGTAGGAGGGGCCAATACGTGGTAGAATTAGTTGTATGAGGAAACTCATATGTCCATCGTCAATGTGATGATCATCCATCCTCACAATGTAGGTATGAGGCATTGAATTCCAAGGGAAGGAAAGTAGCTCTACGGGAATTATGGAGTGTTTCAAAGTCAATTAGGAGAGAATTTCTAGGATCAATCAAGTGTGTAGTTCATAAGGGGCATAGAACAATGTGGACAATGAATCTCGACTAGCCATAATGAGATCCTTATAATATATTTGGAATTGTAGATGGGAAGGGGAATTTCCAAAACTTGGTTTCAACAATTGGCTTGCTCTAATGACCGATGTCTACCCCTAGTATTTGTGGTAATGGTTGGTATTGAATGGGTTCTCACCATGTTTAGAGAATTGACCTCACATCTAGAAGGATATTGTTGCTCTTGTCATCCTAATTAGCAATATTCATCCAACTTGCCTTCTTCATTATTGTGTAGGTTGAATAAAATGTGTATTGTGCAATAGTATCTCTTCCTTGTCCTATTGGAAGGGAAGGTTCACAAGCCAACTAAGTCTATTGTAGGAAGGAAAAGGCATTTGCAGAATGTCACTAGATAGAAGGGTGATCTATCATCTCTTAGGGTTTTGAGAAGATGCAAGTGATAACAACACATAGATCCAAGATGAGCTTCAAAGAACATAAAAGCACACCAACTTTCATTAATAACAAAGGATAAATTTTAGGATATTAGGTGGTAAACAATAGGCCCAAGATTGGGAGAGATCCGTGTAAATGAGGGATAAGTAGTGAATATAATATGTATTCCCTTATCAAATCTATTCTTGTATTTCTTTTCCAGATTAAATCCAATATATAGGGTGGGTGAACACCTAAGAGAACACAATATTGTTGACCTACTAGTTGATAATGTTGTTGTCAATGTGCATGACTATAAAAAGGATGGACTCACATCTGAAATTATCTAAGAGTGTTAGGTCAAATAACCACCCTATTATTAATAGAAATAGGGGGTAGATTACTCATGCATTTATCTTGTCAAACCAAGGGTCTAAATGCTTGTGAGATGTCATGCATTGTATGTGTAGGCTTTAGACTCATGGTTTCTCTAATTTCCTACAATGTCTTTGATTTGAAATAGGAAGAAACCTTAATCTCCTTAAACAGAGGCTATAAGTGAAATGACAAATCCTATCTATTATCTCTCAAATTCTACCCTAGGAAGAAAAGTCCTAACTTCGATGGGAGAGCCTAAAGGTACTACAAGGAAATCCACCCACTATCACCTCGATGGCCTTGCCCCACACTTTAGACTAAGGGAAAAAACTACCCTATCCTAGTGGGGAATCCATAAAGGTCAATCTAAGCTAGGTCTTGTAGGAGTGAATGTAATCCAAAGTCAAAATTAAGCCAAAAAAGGATAGAGGTAAACAACGTGAATATTAAAAATAAAATCTAAGGCTAGAGCTATGCCACTTCATAAAAAAAGGCCTAGCCTCAAGGTCTTATGCTAAAAATGCATATCTAAATAAAAAGGACTACGAAAAATTAAAGAAAATATGAAAGGGGTTAATAAAATGTGTCGAGGTGGTAACTCTAAGCCAAGCCCCCTCTTAAAATGCTTATAAGTGCAAAAATTGAAGATTCCTAGCTCAAAAAGACTAGTCAGACTAGCAAAAGACCTTATATACCATTAAAAATGACTTTGAGGGTCGCAATATAAAGTTTGCCTACCTTTTTCCATCAATTATTCATCAAATTCACCTATCTCTAACTAAATCACTTAGGAAATACCATTTTTCCTAAGCATAGACATGTAATAGGGGTAAAAGTTGTCCCACCATGGTAAACATAGGAAATTTATAAAATTTACCTATGTAAGTTGTTGTTAGAGGATATTGATTGATGTTTGTTTCCTAATGACTTGTTTGAAGCTTTATGGATCATTATAGGTGGGTGCCCCATTGTAAAATATGTGCACTACGCCCACATGTGCTTCACCTTGTTGACCAATATCATATCACATTCATTCATAAAGGGGATTTTTAAATTGTGAAAAATAATGTCAATATATTGTAGGTATTGGGGGGGGGTGTGAGGTACAAGGGAGTTTATAGGCATTCGGGGGTATAAAAAAGGGTATCTAGTAGAAATGGGTTTTTTTTTATTGGAAAGATGTACTAGGAGGGGGTCCAACAAAAGGATTTTGGGAGGAATTTATCAATATCTGCTGAAAATAGAGGCATTATTTTATATCCCGTGAATGCACATGCTATGCCAAAGGTTCACAAAGTGAAGACCCCATGACTATGCCTCAAGATCCATCTCACTACCTCGAGATCCGTGTACCTCCATTGGGATCCATGTACCCAAATTCAGCCATATCAACTCATATTCGAATCTATGAAAAATTTCTTGGGATCTATGTCATTGCATTGGGATTTGTGACAACACAGTGGATGATGACTAGGATGAAAAATCATCACCAATGTTTCCACATCATCAAGATTGCACACTTGTCAGCATACGGAGCATTGTATGATCCATGTGGCATGTATCCACTTGGCATGTGTGAAAACTCCTCTTCAAGGTGAATTTTTTCTCTCCTCCAAAAGTGGGAAGCTTCTAGAACCTTATGGAAGGGGTGCATCCCACTTTTGGATCAATTCTCATATGTGTGAATGTAATTTGCATAATATTATGGGTTAGTTAGATGATATCCCTTGTTCTATGGCCTCATTTGACCCACGCGTGTGAAGGTTGTTGGAGACTTGCTCAAATAAAATAGGGTGGACCTTCTCTCTCCTCCCTAGACTCACATGTATGAGAATTTGTTGAATATTTCACTCACTTTGAGGAGTTGTTGTAACCTCCCATGGTTTTCTCACATGGTTTTACTCTAGCACATGGTATTGGCTCATGGTTTTACCTAGCGTATTGTATGAGCACATGGTTTTATTGTAGCTCATGGTTTT
Organism: Picea engelmannii; assembly: GCA_009831015.1. Classification (NCBI taxonomy): domain Eukaryota; kingdom Viridiplantae; phylum Streptophyta; class Pinopsida; order Pinales; family Pinaceae; genus Picea; species Picea engelmannii. Next base: position 263,203 of record ML786970.1, read on the forward strand.
GATATATGGTTTTGAGGAGGCCTCTACCTATTTAAGGAAGGTGTCACTCTCATTCTTCATGGTTGGAAATGAAATAAGAAGGCTACTTTGCTCTATTTTGTTGTGTATTTTTCTTTGGTTTCTTTTGTATATTGGTCTAGGGTCCATTTAGAAGGATCTTGCCATACATAAATTATTGAAGAGAAGGGTATTGCAAGGTGAACACAAGCGATAAAGGTATGAAAAATATCTATCGTGTTTCTTAATGGTTTATTAAATCTAGGGTTTACAGTCTTAAATTTATATATCATAGGATTTTAAATTTTTACTTTGGATTTTTACTTCAATTAATCAAACTTGTAATGCATGGGATAGATCTAGAAATAGTCTAGTCCCTCTATAAGTTTTGTGGTCCAGGTATCCAAGCTTGATGCTATCCAAGATTTCCTTAAGAGGTTTTTGGGACTTCAACAACAAAAGAGAAAAGGGCATCTACTTAAGTAATTATTTCAGACTCCATGCCCATTGGAGATACTAGGCATTCCTTATATTTTCTAACTACCCCAAATTCCATTTTTCCCTTTTTTCATTTTTTTTGTTTAAAATGTAAACTAGGGTTTAATATTTTCAATTCTCCGAACTAGGTTGTTGTCTCTAAGTTTGAATGAGAGTACTTTATCCATTTTTTAGCTGTAAACTTGGGTATTTTTGTAGGTCGCACTCTTTGTTTGGCCTTATCCTAAACCAATCTTCTCTTTTAGGGGTTATATTTGAATGCTTTCTACCATATTTTACTGAGATCTAACATTGTTTTTTGCAGGTCGACCTCACAGATTCATTTAGAATTGACTTGCATCTTTTAAAATTGGATCCTAGTATAACCATTTTATTTTGTATCTTAAAAAAATCTATGGTAAACAAGCTTTAGTATCTTAGACCTTCAAATCTATTCTCGAAGTTTTCCTTATTGCTAGATATGCATTCATGACTTCATATTGATTTTATGCCACATATTGATTAAGTATTGAAGTTAATTGGATTGGTTGTAAATATGCATGCTATGATTGACAGTCTACATGATTATAAAACCCTAAGTAAGTGAAGTGATGCCTCACAAGCCTGTACATTTTAACTATTCATCAAACAATTTAATCTCTCTTATGATCTGAATTTGTTGCAGTAAGGGTTTTAAGTTACACTCATAATTTAATCCAGGTGAATATAGGTGGCCACCCACCTATTCCATTGGCTTAAAGAACAATTTTCCATTTTGGCATTTTTTTACAATTTTTCAAGTCCCAAACTTCCAAGGTTGTTTTGAGGCCCTAAACTATGTTTTTTTTGGCTTGGCAGCACATAACATGTAGTTGAAGGAAAATTCTATGTCGAATGGAATGTGTACTCATCAGCTAGAACTTTCCAACAGTGTATTGAATGCCCCAAACTGAGATTGTATGCAAAAGTTACGCCCTCGAGAAGTTGATGTATCAACTACCCCCATCAGGGCCCACAAACCTTTTGGCATTTCATATCCCGGGGTTAAGGTTTTGGATATTTAGGGTTTTTTCATTTATGTTTTATGTTAAAAAGACCTTTGGAGCCTCATTGTATTTATCTTCTTGTGAATGATTGTAGCCGTCACATCTCTTCTCAGAGATAAGTTGCCACCATTCGCGCAAGTTTGTTTCATTTTGCATTTTACAGTTTCAACATGTTCTCTTTACTAACACAAGTCAAGTTTAATTTTATCTATGTGTGTTTTTTTGTTATACATATGTATTTCATTCCGTTCCATTTTTAAATCTAGATCGTAATTTGTTTAAGAAAAGAAACATTTGGGTTTAATCCTTCACACTTATATAATGTTTGGCAATCTTGGAAATCTTTTTTTATTTATTATTGCTAAGTAGAAAAAACTTTTCATTCTCACATGCAAGGGTTACACTTTACCTATTTAATGTTTGGGCATAATCTAGCAACACTTTGGCATTTTTTAGTGTTGTTACGGTACTCAAATCAATGAACAATATGCTTACTTGAAACATCTCTCTAGCATATTATGTCTTTAAAGCTATTGGATAATGGTACATGTGGTTTATGGTTTAGAAGTTGAGACAATTCATTGTGTTTAAGATAAAATCTTGTTAAGTAAACCTACACCGAGATTCTCATGAATTTTGTAGTTGTAATCTACCTAAAACACTGGTATGAAACAATAATTGATTTGTTCTTGTTTCTTGATGGCATATAACACTTGTTTCCTGTAAGATTGATGGTTTATGAGATGATTCGATGTGTTCTTTAAGTGTTGTAGGTGAATGGAATATAATATGCACTCTAATAATGTTCAAATCATTCACAAAAGTATAATAATTCTCAGGTAAATGTAAGCAATTTGTGAGGATAAATCTACCTTGGAAATTCTAAAACAATGAATCTCAAACAACAATGTTGATCCTAAATGGCATAAATGCTAGAAATTACAATTGCAAGGAGAGATTCATATCATAGTTTTTTTTCTCACAAAATTCATCACATGTAAGTTGTTATTTATTTTAAGTTAGCATGGGGCATGATGGTACTCAAAATTTGTAGTATACTCTTCAACATACTTGACATCATTATGTATCTTGGATCATTTTTTGAGCACAATGATTTAATACCATTAATGGTCACATCCTTAAGGACAAGCTAGCACAAACTTACAAATATGACGATGATGTTTTATGAGGATCTCTTAAATATCTCATTTGAAATTTAATTTTGATCTATGGATGATGTGAGCTCAAATGATGATCATGAATGGGTTTTAAATATGATATATGAATTGTGATCACCATCACAACTTAATGGATGTTTCAACACTCTAGTTTGGCTTTGGAATATAGCAATTTTTGGATGGGATATATATCAAGAGCATAATTTGTAATCTAGTATTTCATTCAGGATTAATCGACAATATTTTGGGAATAATGTTATTTGAAGTAGTCAACTAAAGAATTTGCACATTGAATCTTTCCTTAAATTTAAAATGCAAATTTGTTTTACATTCACTCTAAGCTACTAAACTCCCACTTCTACAATACCTAGCTTAGATTGACCTTTACGGATTCCCCCATAGGCTAGGGTAGCTTTTTCCTTTAGTTTAAAGTGTGGGGAAAGACCACTGAGGTGACAGTGGGTGGATTTCCTGGTAGTACTTCTAGGATCTCCTACCAAATTTAGGACTTTTCTTCCTAGGGTAGAGTTTTAGAGATAACATTTTGTGGTCGTTGTGGGGGATAAAGTCCATTCCATAGGTATTCAAAGTTTGGATTCAACTTTTGGTGATTAGGATTCAAATCTTAGTTAAGTTGACTCACTCGGTGACTCCATTGAAGGGAAGAAGCCCAATTCCCTTAGAGATTTTGAAATTTTTGGTTGCTTGTAGGGTGAAGCAAGTATCCATGTTTCCATTTGATTATTCACCTTGGCGATTGTTATGGTATTTTTTCTCACAGGGATCTCAATGAAAAAATCAGTAAGATGTCCTTAAGGTTAGCCTAGCAACCTTAGATAGGAGTGGGCTAGATTTCCTATGGTTCTCCTAGAAACAAGGACTAAGATCACACACAAGGAGTTGGGAGAATGACATACCATTTCCTAAAGGTTGTCCTTAGTGTATTCTTGGTTTCTGCAGTCCTGAAGTTCCAGCTCCAACTTCTACAACCTGCTTCCAACACACTAAAGACAAAACAATACCATTCTACTTTTCCTTCCTGGTGTTAGAATCCTACATATAGCTTGGATCTAACCTGATCTATAACAATATAAACCAGATCTGAATATTTATGCATAAAATAAAAACATTCATGAGGGAAAACCAAATGATCTAGATTAATAAATTATAGAGAATGCATCTCAATTCATACCTTAACTTGATGAAGATGCATCCTCCTTTAGTCTCCTTGCTCCTTGCCTCTCCTAGTAGCTCCTTGGTCAAGATAGGCTCATTGATTGTTGATCGTGTTGTTGGACACCTCTGTAGTTGAGAAGCATAACATTACCATTCCATTCTTCCTCCTCTTTCCCAAGGCTTGCCTTTGTTATATAGCTCTTGGAGGACGCTTTGGAGAGGCTTCTAGATCTTCTAGAGGCCACTAGAGATGCGAATGATGTGAGTTCCTAGGATTTTGATACAAAGATCCAACACATCTCTCATTCCTCTCCTCGTAACTCTTCATTTCTAGAAGTCTAACAGTGCCTCGCTTGTTGAGCCACTAGTGTCTAGTGAGGGCCTCGCTTGTTGTCCACTAGGTGTCCCGCGAGGATGTCAATAAGGGCTCAAAAAGGGTTTAATTATTAGGAAATATATATATTTGGGCCTTTAACCTATAATGTCTAACTCTCTAGCCTATAGGGTGGTGATTAATGCTATAACAAATTCCCCCTAATGTGTGAGGTCAAAAAAGGAGTGGATGGTTGAAATACATTACAATAAAGTCCATGTGAGGCAGTGCAAGGAAAGAGAAAAGGAGGTTCAGAAACCAAAGAAGTCTTGCAATCAAACACCAAGGATGGGTGTATGTAGACCAATCCCCTAGATAGACATACTCAAAATCATAATGAGTATGGTCGCCAAATAATACACTGCAGATCCATGAAATGAAATGCAAGACCATGGCCAGGAAATAATACACAGTGGATCCATGTCATCAATAAGATCGTAGCCACAAGAAAATATAATGTGGATCTACGTCATGAACTCAATCATAGACACTATCAAATACCATGTGGATCTATGCCATGAACATAATCATAGCCACCAAAAGATATAATGTGGATCTATGACACAACATATAGATATCATGAAGACAACAAGCACTGAGGAGAGTGCCCCCAAATTCTTCATATACAAGTGATATACTCCATCGCAACTTGGGAGGGGAGGAGTGATGTGTCCCCAAAGCCAAGGTCTTCGTCTCTAATCCCAATGGTATGAATATACAGCAAGCGAAAATATGAGTTGGTGTCGAGCATGGTAGAAACCGTTTGATTACCGGTCATTGATGTATACCATTAACAAACACGAGGGGTCCCCCCAACAAGGAATATGGACCCCAAGGTACCCTAATACAATCTAGGGAGTGTGAATAGATGATATGATGTCAAACACTCGTATAATTAATCGATCAGATATCAATGATGAAAACCCATTGTCAATCACGAGGAGGATTTCCACTGAGGATTGCAAGCTCCAAGGTACTATTTTGTTTCTAGATCACGTTGAATATTTGGGTTGGTTGTCATTGATGTCAACCCTTGAATAAAGTCTGGTAGCGAATTCCGGTAGAACAAAAGTTTGGGTAATGGACCCAAGTTTGTTTGATGGATAATGGTATGAGTTTTGATATATCTGCAGGTAAAACTATTCTAGATGGATAGTACATGTCATGCCATTTCCGGTGGTATGTGTAACGTCACATAACTCCTCGCGGTTAGAGAGTTATGGCCATGTGAAGTTGGAGAACCCTCATGAGTCATCTAAAAGCCCCAAAAGGTCAAAGTAGTCAACGTTTTTGCAAAGAAGAAATTATTTAAATAATAAAGTGAAGTGATGAGTGTACTATAAGTCAAAGAGGATGCAAAATAAATTGTTTAAATAATAAAGTTAATGGATAACTTACTAATTATGGAAAGTGGTTAAGTTAAGTGGACAAGTGGTTACAAGTGGGTTAACCCTAAAATAAGGAAAGTGGGTTAAGATGGTTAGAAGGTAACCCCCTGAGGAAGCTACATAAAAGTATAAATAAGAGGCAAGGGTCTCTCATTCAAATCACACTTGAATATCATTGAATATCTATTTTTGTGAAAGGTTATTTGGGCAGGTATTATTGATAGAGAAAAATTGCAGCAGAAAACGTGCGGCAGGAAAACTGCGGCAGAAAAATTGTGGCAGAGAAAGTGCAAAAGAAAAATTGCAGCAAAAAAAGTGTGGCAGGAAAACCGCAGCAAAAAAAGTGCGACAGGAAAACTGTGGAAGAAAAAGTGCGGTGGGAAAACTATGGAAGAAAAAGTGTCGCAGAAAAAGTACGGTAGAAAAATCGCAGCAGGAAAAGTGCGGCAGAAAAGCTGAAACAGAAAAAGTGTGGCAGAAAAGTCGCGGCAGTGGATTTGCGGCAACAAAACTGCGGCAAAAGAATGCTACAAGAAGAAAAAAATGTATGGTTCTCATATGTGTAGTGTTGAATTTATAAATCAAGTTGAGGGTTTGCCTTGTAAATATGTTGGATGCCCGCTTGGGAGTTTATGGCTTGTTGTAGATTTGATCTGAAGCAGATCTACTGAAGTTTAATATTGGTTCATGTTTGAGGGATTTTGGTTGAGGTATGTTGCTGAAGTTATTGGTACAGATAAAGGTTGTATAACAGTGAGGTTCTAGCACATGGTTTGAGGTACATACTTGTGGTATAGTGTTTGAGGTGTATGTGATCATATCAAATTTGGATGATGAAATTGATGAGGGCTTTTGGTTGAGGTACATGTTGGGTACATGGATGAGACAAGTAGTTGATGAGTTGGCACATACATGAGGTGTATAGTGGATGATGTTGGTACATTTTGATGAGTCATAGTTTATGTGTATTTTATGCATGATTGGTACATATTTGGTGCATGGTTGATGCACTCATTGATGGTACACATTCAGGTACAGGTTGGTGCATGGTTGATGCACTTGTTTATGGTACAGGTTGATTACAAGTAGTTTGGACAGGTTATTGTGACACGTTATTTGTACAGGTTTGGTGCATGGTTTATGCATTTATTTATGGTACAGGTTGATGTATGGTACATGTTGGAACAGGATATTGGTACAGGTTGTTACAGGTTGATTAGTATAGGTTTACAACAGTATATCTCACAGTGGTAGTGTGAAAATGGTTCCATCATTCTACTTATATTTTAAGGCAGTTGGACATGGAAAGGACAGGTGGTTGTAGCCAGAGAACATAGGGGGTTGTAGCCTCCTTCTCGTTGTAGCCAGAGAATTGGGGAGTTGGAGCTTCCCTCAGGTTGTAACCTGAGAAACTAGGGGGTTGGAGCCTCCTTCCAGATGCAGTTGGAAAACAAAGGAAGTTGGTGCTTCCAATGAATGTAATTCTTAAAGACATATAAGAAAAATCATTATGTGGTTTTCTCTTTCTTTGGGTTTCCACATAAAACACTGGTGTACTGTGTATGTGTGTGATTGCTCATTTGTTGATTGTTTATTTACTCTGAAACTATTGGATGATAATGCTACATTGATATAACACTTTCATTTTATGGTGAAAAATGATTAAATTGCTCTATTACGGATTCACCCCCCCTCTCAGTAATCCAACAATTGGTATCAGAGCCGATTCCTTCAGGAAACATTTTAACCACTGGAAGGAGATCATGGATTATTCTGAGAATGTTGAACCAATGTTCAATGGTCAGAATGGTTTTAAGTATGAGATGTGGAGTAGAAAGACGAAATTATTTTTACAGGCACAGGGACATTATATTTGTCTATCAGTTGTTACAAGATATGAAAGTTCAAAAAGGGCAAAGACTGCAGCCAAGAAGGAATTGAAGAAGAATAAAAAAATAGCATGGATTTCATCTGGGAAGGATTACCTAATCCTGTAAGAGAAAAGGTTTGTAAATGTTCACCAACCAAAGAAATTTGGGATAAGTTACATGACATATATTCTTCACCCGTCGCATATTCAGAAAATGCCAAAGAATATGCAGATACAGATCAAGAAGAATTGTGTTCACCATGTCAAACAGATTCAGAAGATGAAGAGTACATAATCACCATAGGTATGTTGTTTTTATTTAATTGTGAAAAACGCAGACATCTTGAAATAGAATTCCATGAAGGAAATGAGACAGAAAAACTAATTGAAAAGGAAGACAATTATGAAGCAGAATTGACTATTGATTTAGATGAATTAAGAGAAGAAAATAAGTCACTCAAGAAAGAACTGATGAAACAAAAGGAAAGTGTTCACATTTTTTAAGAATCCCAGCAGGTCATCGAGAACTTAAGAACTCAACTAGAAGAAGCCGGAAAGATCGAAGAAAATATTGAATATCAAAAGCAGTATTTGGAAGCCAACATAGCATCACAGAAGGAAGAAGCATAAATGAGAGAGAAGATACTAACATATCTTCTTAAGGAAACAACTAACGATCTAAACCATCTTGAGGCAGAGTTTGTTCAAGAAGAGAAAGGACTTGAAGAAGAAATAATCACATTAAAAATTCAGCTTGAAGAAGCGAAAAGAATAGAAGAAGTCGTCAAGTCTCAGATAATGAAGAAAGAAGAAGAGGTTGAGAAACTTGAAGTAGAAATTGTCACGTTGAGAAGTAAAATCGTCAAGCTCAACAAGAACATTGAAGAGACAGATACATCCACATCAGTTATAGAGAATGAAGAGAATCACTCTAGGTTGCTAGAAAAGAAGAATGAAGAAAATAGAAAGAGTTATGCAGAAGTACTAAAAGGAAAGAATCATGGTCAACCAGAATCTAAGAAAACTATTGAAGATACATCTTCAAGAAGACCATCCATGTTCAAGCCACAAAGAAGCTTCAATCATGATCATGATCAGTCAAGGGAAAAATTCAAAAGGACTATGCCACAAAGAAGATCATTCACTCCCAAGTATGCAAATTACTTTTATGGTCATTGTTTTTATTGTACTAATTTTGGACATAAGGTATCAAATTGCAGGGATTATAAAAGAAATGTTCAAGAAAGAAGTGCCTATGTGGCCCCACGTAACATTGAATGTTACAAATGTCATAACTATGGACACATAGCTAGTGATTGTAGAAGCATGATCGATAATTCCATGAAAGAGAACACCGATATCAGATATAAGAAAGTATGAATAAGAAAATAGGAAGAACATGTGAACAAAGACCAGGTACCAAAGATTGCAAGATTGGTAATAAAACGAGATGAAGAAAATTTTACAGAGAAAAAGAAAGATGTGAGATACAAAAAGGTTTGGAAAATAACAGAAAGAAAAGAAGGACGGGTAAATATGGAACAGGTTCAAGAGATTGTACTTTCAGGCATTGTAGTGAAAGATGAATCCACAGACAAAAAGAACAAAGTTAGAGCTCAGAGAGATGATGAATCTACCAATTAAGATGATGATGAATCTACCAATGAAGATGGTGATGAATACACATCAGAGAAGGAATTGTTTTGAGCCATCTGGCTTAGAGACTCCCAGGTAATATGAATATTAGATAGGGGGAGTCTATGCGATAGCTGTGACAGACCAAGGAACCATCCTTCGAGCAGCTTGTAGAGTTTGAGAAGACAGATCCATAGCAGTTAGTTAGCAGAAGTACAGTTTGATATATTAATCAAGACTTCATGATAGTATAGTGATAAATGGGTTAGCATTATGGACAGTTGCGCAAGTAGAGTCTTGGACAGTATGGACAAAGATGGATTCGTAAGAACACTTAGCAGATTTGGATAGATATATGACAGTGGATGAGAGCATGGATTCATAGATTGGATCAGAGAGTGGTTCAAAGACAAATGAACATTATCATAATGGATGATAATTACACAGGAAATGGCTCGAATAATGCTAATGGATTCCAAATTGACAGATATGTTTTGGACACATGCAGTGCATACAACAATTCACATTCAAAACAGAGTAATGCTCAGAAACAACAATGAGAAAACTCCCTACAAATTATGAAAAGGAAGCACAGACAACAACCTCTACATCAAGGTAACTCAAGGAAGTATTTTATTAATTGAAATTTATGTTGATGATATTGTTTTTGGAAGTACTAATGACAGGCTAAGCCATAAATTTGCAAAGGATATGCAGAATGAATTTGAAAATCCATTACTTGGAGAACTATCCTTCTTTCTGGGTTTTCAGATATGTCAAAGCAACAAAGGAATTTTTATTTCTCAAACCAAGTATATCATAGAAATGCTAAAGAGGTTTGGAATGGAAGATTGCAAACTAGTTACCACTCCTATGCAAACCAGTTGCAAGTTTAGCAAAGATGATGATTCAAAGTCTACAGACCAGAGGTAATACGGGTCAATGATTGGTAGCTTACTACATGTGACAACATTCAGACCAGATGTAATGTAGGCAGTTGGACAGGTGGCATGATTTCAAGCAGCACTAAAGGAATCACGTGTATTAGCAGTAAAGAGAATTTTCAGATATCTCAAAGGAACAAAAGAGTTTGGATTATGGTATCCAAAAGGAAAGGATCTATCACTTATTTCCTACATAGATGCAGATTGGGAAGGTTGTATTGATGACCGATGAAACACCAATGAAGCAGCTTTCTACTTGGGCGAGTGTTTAGTATCATGGCTAAGAAAGAAACAATCATCAATATCCTTATCTACAGCCGAAGAAGAGTATATTGCAGCAACAACATGTTGCACACAGGTTCTATGGATGAAACAAACTCTGACAAATATACAGGTTGAGTATGATGAGCCCATTCCAATCTATTGTGATAATACAAGTGCCATCAGTATCTCAAAGAACTCGATGATGCACTCCAAGATGATGCACATTCCAATCAAGTATCACTTGCTACAGGAACAAGTTGTAGAGAAGAACATCAGAGTTGAGTATGTGGGCACAAAAGAACAAGTGACAGACATCTTTACAAAATTGCTTCTACAGGAAGCCTTTAAGTATCTACGCCACAGACTCAGAGTAATTTCTATTCCAAAATGAATGCTTTTGAATGATTATCTTATATGTCTTAGATTTACACGAGGAAAGACCATAAAGAGGACAATTCAGGTTGGAAGATCAATTTTAGGGAGTATCCCCAAGGACAGTTCAGTTAGGGGGAGCAGCCCCGGATGGAAAGATACCTTCGCCATTGATGACAAAGGGGGAGATATTTATCAGATGCAAAGGTAAATGCTTGGAGAAAGAGCACAAATGTATGGTTCCAAGGGGAGCGATGGTCACAAGGGGAGCATGAATGATATGACTTCAGTATTTCATCAGAGTGTTGTCATCAATGCCAAAGGGGGAGATTGTTGATTAATTGGGTTGGTTGTCATTGATGTCAACCCTTGAAGAAAGTCTGGTAGCACAAAGGTTTGGGTAATGGACCCAAGTTTGTTTGATGGATAATGGTATGAGTTTTGATCTATTTGCAAGTAAAACTATTCCAGATGGATAGTACATGTCATGCCATTTCTGGTGGTATGTGGAACGTCACATAACTCCTCACATTTAGAGAGTTATGGCCATGTGAAGTTGGAGAACCCTCATGAGCCATCTAGAAGCCACAAAAGATCAAAGTAGTCAAAGTGTTTGCAAAGAAGAAATTATTTAAATAATAAAGTGAAGTGATGAGTGTACTATAAGTCAAAGAGGATGCCAAAGAAATTATTTAAATAATAAATTTAATGGATAACTTACTAATTATGGAAAGTGGTTAAGTTAAGTGGACTAGTGGTTATAAGTGGGTTAACCCTAAAATAAGGAAAGTGGGTTAAGATGGTTAGAAGGTAACCCCTTGAGGAAGCTACTTAAAAGTATAAATAAGGGGCAAGGGTCTCTCATTCAAATGACACTTGAATATAGTTGAATATATATGTTTGTGAAAGGTTATTTGGGCATGTATTATTTATAAAGAAAAATTGCAGCAGGAAAAGTGCGGTAGGAAAAGTGCGGCAGGAAACGTGCGGCAGAAAAAGTGGAAAATTGCGGCAAGAAACGTGCAGTAGGAAAACTGTGGCAGAAAAAGTGCGGCATAAAATGTGTCAGCAAAAAAGTGCGGCAGGAAAAGTGCGGAAGAAAAAGTGCGGCAGGAAAACTGCAGTAGGAAAAGTGCGACAAAAAAACCGCAGCAGAAAAAGTGCAGCAGAAAAATCACGGCAGTGGATTCGCGACAGCAAAACCGCGGAAACAGAACGCTACAAGAAGAAAAAAAGGTATGGTTCTCATATGTGTCGTGTTGAATTTATGAATCAAGTTGAGGGTTTTCCTTGTAAATATGTTGGATGCCCTATTGGGAGTTTATGTCTTGTTGTAGAGTTGATCTGAGGCAGATCTACTAAAGTTTAATATTGGTTCATGTTTGAGGGATTTTGGTTGAGGTATGTTGCTGAAGTTATTGGTACAGAAAGAGGTTGTATAATAGTGAGGTTCTATCACATGGTTTGAGGTACAAACTTGTGGTATAGTGTTTGAGGTATATGTGAACAGATCAGATTTGGATGATGAAATTGATGAGGGCTTTTGGTTGAGGTACATGTTGAGTACATGGTTGAGACAAGTAGTTGATGAGTTGGCACATACATGAGGTGTATAGTTGATGATGTTGGTACATCTTGATGAGTCATAGTTTATGTGTATTTGATGCATGATTGGTACATATTTGTTGCATGGTTGATGCACTCGTTGATGGTACAGGTTGGTGCATGGTTGATGCACTTGTTTATGGTACAAGTTGATTATAAGTTGTTTAGACAGGTTATTGTGACACGTTATTTGTATAGGTTTGCTGCATGGTTGATGCATTTTTTTATGGTACAGGTTGAGGTACAAGTTGATGTATGGTACATGTTGGTACAGGTTATTGGTACAGGTTGTTACAGGTTGATTACAATTTGATTGGTACAGGTTATTGGTACATGTTGTTATAGATTTATTACAAGTTGATTGGTATAGTTTTACAGCAGTATATCTCACAGTGATAGTGTGACAGTGGTTTCATCATTCTACTTATATTTCAGAGTGGTTGGACAGGGCAAAGAAAGGTGGTTGTAGCCACCTTCCAGATGTAGCCGAAGAACATAGGGGGTTGTAGCCTCCTTCTGGTTGTAGCCAGAGAATTGGGGAGTTGGAGCTTCCCTCAGATTGTAGCCTGAGAAACTACGGGGTTGGAGCCTCCTTCCAGTTGCAACTGGAAAACAAAAGAAGTTGGTGCTTCCAATGAATGTAATTCTTAAAGACGTATAAGAAAAAGCATTATGTGGTTTTCTCCTGCTTTGGGTTTCCACCTAAAACACTAGTGTATTGTGTATGTCTGTGATTGCTCATTTGTTCATTGTTTATTTACTCTGCAACTATTGGATGATAATGTTACATTGATATAACACTTGAATTTTATGGTGAA
>ML786970.1:276416-291974 GCA_009831015.1 Picea engelmannii
ATATGCAAAGGTAAATGCTTGGAGAAAGAGCACAGAGGCATGGTTCCAGGGGGAGCGATGGTCAATGCCAAAGGGGGAGATTGTTGCTTAATTGGGTTGTTTGTCATTGATGTCAACCCTTGAAGAAAGTCCATTACCCAAACCTTTGTGCTACCAGAATTCGCTACCAGACTTTCTTCAAGGGTTGACATCAATGACAACCAACCAAATTAATCAACAATCTCCCCCTTTGGCATTGATGGAAACACTCTGATGCAATACTGAATTCATGAACATAATCATAGACACTAGAAAATACAATGTGGATCTATGTCATGAACATAATCATAGCCACTGACAGATACAATGTGGATCTATGACACAACATATAAATATCAGGAAGACAACGAGCACTGAGGAGAGTGCCCCCAGAGTCTTCATATACAAGTGATATACTCCATCACAACATGGGAGGGGATGTTGTAAAGGAGTGATGTGTCCCAAAACTCAAGGTCTTCGTCTCTAATCCCAATGGTATGAATCTATAGCAAGCGAAAAGATGAGTTGATGTCGAGCATGGTAGAAACCGTTTGATTACCAGTCATTGATGTATACCATTAACAGACACGAGGGGTCCTACCAATAATGAATATGGACCCCAAGGTACCCTAATACAATCTAGCGAGTGTGAATAGATGATCTGATGTAGAAAACTCGTTTAATTAATCGATCAGATATCAATGATGAAAACCCATTGCCAATCATGAGGAGGCTTTCCACTAAGGATTGCAAGCTCCAAGGTACTAGTTGGTTTCTAGATCCCTCTCCTAGATAATATGTTGAAGTCAATAGGAAGAGATCCATCGAAGGAGGTCCTTGATGTATCCCCCATCTATTGACACTAAACATACACCGAGAAATGATGTGAAGAAAGAGTATCTCAAAGTACAACTGAAATAGGGATGGCCGACTCAGAAAGTCAACAAAACAACAGATAGTTGAATTAGGATTAAACTTCTCTTGAACATATAGCACGACACAATGGTGACTTGGTAGTAAGACGCAAGCGCTGGATGAATATAGTGCAATAACATAGGAGGCATTGAAGCACTCTCCATGATGACTGGAAGAGTAACCAGATGGAGGAGTAACTCTGACTCATATTACTAGGATGGCTCCTAGGCAAGCTAAAACCAAACTATGTGATGAGGAATCAAACAGGTACCATATTCAAGGGAGACTCAACCGACGTTGTCATTTTTCAAAATAGATCAATGGTGAAAAAACACCTCTTTTTTTATTTTATTTTTATTTTTTATGTCTCCTACATGGTTTAACGAGCACAAAAGAATGATGCAAGTATTCTTGGTCTCCTTCATGGTTTAACGAGCATGAAAGAATGATGCAAGTATGCTTGGTCTCCTTCATGGTTTAACGAGCACGAAAGAATGATGCAAGTAAGCTCAGAAATAGATAGATTATGTTACCACAACCTCCCACCATAGAGACTTCATAAGCCTTAGTACCAACATAATTTTCTTCACAAGTAGAACCAAAATTGCAGTTATGAAGGTAATTAATTGAGAGCAGTGGACCATCATTTGGTATCTTGGTCAGGGTTGGTTCTTATGGCCCATGTTTAGGTTGGGTGCTCTCTCTCTCGAATATTCTCTTAAGAGAATGCAAGGTGAAGTGCATAGAAGCAGATCAAGCTTGGTTATTTTTCTTGATTCATATTAAAAAAAATCACGAAGTAAGCTTTGTTGGATGAAATTGACAGAAAATGTTACGAGTGTCTATATAAGGGTGTAGGGGAGCACATGGTTGTTGAATGTTTAGGGAGAGGGGTAGTGAAGAAATAAAAAGCCGATAATATTATCTATATGCATAGGCTAGACAACAGGGTGTGAGGTAGTGAAGGAAGAAAAAGTTGACCAGATTCTCTATTTGGACAGAGTGGACAACGGGGGACAAGGAATCATTGAAATTTTGGGATGTGAGATATTTTGGGTTTAGTAAAATACTTGAAAGTGAGTAATATTGTGCTTTAATGCCTAGGTTTTCTCTCAAAATGGCGATCTCAATTTCATTTTCATGTAAATGACCTAAAGGCAAGATGTTAATTTTCATTGGAGGTGGTTTGTTGTTGTTATTGTGAATGATTCCATCTATTCTATGCCTGAAAAATATCGACATGGGCACCAACAGTCCTAGAGAGCATAGGAGATTTTTCTTGAGACAACTATCTCCTTCATCCGAGAATTATAAGCGATTCAACAATAGCGATGAGCAAGACAAAATGCAGAAGAATATCTAGCCCAAGAAAGGCTCACTGGAGACTTTCCCCAAGCAATCCAACAACAACGATGGTGAAGCAAAAAAGCATAAAGGTTGGGGGATTTGCACACCTTCAAATCTATTACAAGTATGGCCTACAAAATATAACTGTTAAATTATTTTAAAATTAAGCAAAGCGATGATATCTATATTTTTGTTTACCTCTGGACTCCTCCCATGTTCCACTACAACGACTGGTGCTACACGTGGGGTACAACAACATTCTGTGGCACCAATATCTTCTTGCATGAAGTAATATGATGAAAATGAAATAAAATTGATTTTGATGAGGAAAAAGTGATAGTAACAATGGAAGGTGGATTGCGAAAAAGTAGGCCCAAATGAAAGAGTGAGTTGAGTGATACAAGTGAAAGCATTCGACAAGGGTCCCTGTGACAGCATATTAATATTCTACTTGGACTCTTCTCAAGTATAGAACAAAATAGATTCAAATCGTAGATAAGAGAGTTTTCTAGATCTTTTGAGCTCTTATTTCTAGATCTAGAGTGATTTTCAGATAAGCATGCAAATGGCCACGACGAGTCGTGGTTTGTAGATGGACATGCAAATGGTGATTTGTGGATGGGCATGCAAATGGCCATGAGGAGCCATCGAGTGCACTGATACGCTCGAATGCAATGAAGCTAATCATTCCAACATACAAAGCTCAATTACAATGAAACTGATCATTCTAGCTTACAAAACTCAATTGTAGCGCAGTGATAAGATCAATTGCAATGAAGCTAATCATTCCAACTTACAGAACTCGAATGTAATGAAGCTAATCATTCAAGCTTACAAAGCTCAATTGCACTGAAGCTGCAATATCAAAACCATTGTCATAGTTTAACTGAACACAATGTGAGAGCCCACTAAAGTAACCACTTAGAAATCTGTTTTTTTTAAATCATTTTTAAAGTCTCACAATTTGGAAAAGAAAAAGACATACACCATAGGATTTGAAAAAGACATACACCATGGGATTTATGTTGCATCACCTTTTTAATATTTGATAAATAAATAAATAAATTTAATATTGAATTTATGAAAAACTTTGAATATGTTTGAAAATTTGGGTGGATTAATAGAGGGCCAACGTAGTTGGAATAGGCGACCAAAAAGTATAATATGTGGCACAGGAATTAACTAATAATACCTAGAAACGGGTTGAGTTGGGTGACGCACGAACGAAATGTAGATGAGGACACACATTGACCCACGCACATGGCAACCATTTGAAACGCTTATAATAAAAATATCAAGGCTTTCATTCTTGTCAATCTCAATGCATCTTTGTGTTTTAACCAAGGTCTTAAAGGATAGCAATGACCATATTTTGCAATTCCAAGAAAAATATTTTCGGTGAAACTCTCAACATGTTTTACTCACAAGAGGTTTGATCGAAAAATATTCTCTACTCATAAGTCTAGATAATCAAATAAAAAATATCATAATTATAAAATTTAAAAGGTTTTAGGGTATACTAATGGATGAAGTTGTGTTATTTTATCTAATTCAAAAAGAAAACTCTATCTAATAGGTTCACTTTTTAATTAATGGCTTAGTTGATAACGTATGTAACACGCCTAAATGTGGAGTATACATGGGCCATAAGAACCAACCCTGACCAAGAATGTTATTATAACAACGCTCGCAGAGCGTTTTCTTACCTCTAATAATTAAATATGAGATTCATCAACCAACAGCTGCACTACACGCTTACCAATTCGAGTTGGAACATTCTAATTTCCAACCTGTTTTACATAACAATTATATAACCATATAATTATTATGACTGTCCTTGACAACTGCAGTTTTTTTATCTCGAGGAAGCCACGTACGGAAAATTACATGGGTGCAAATACTCCATTTGTAGTGTAAGAAGAATGGTTCTAATTCGCTTCCTTCGTGCTCAACACAGAGAGTATCCGTGAATAGTATTTTAAATCAAAATCATTTCATCCACCTGGACTTTGGTGGACCCCATCTGGCAAATGGTTCCATGGTTGTTTGTAAAAATGAATAGATCTATGTTGGGGACACGCTCTTCATGAAGTTTAGTTAGGGTTCCATAAATGGGAAACACATATCACCTCCAATCCCCCATAGTTTCAATTTGATTACATCTGTCATGGTTAATGATAGAGACAACCGTGCTAGAACACAAGTTAGATCCCAAAAACAAAATTTATTGTAAGATGTTAGAGTAATTTTGGAATAAAATTTCATTTTCTATAAATTAATTTTGAATTTTTTTTAAATTTAATTATGATAATCTATTTCCTTTTTTATTTAAATTTTGAATTATAAAAATTTATAAATTAATTTTGAATTTTTTTTAAATTTAATTATGATAATCTATTTCCTTTTTTATTTAAATTTAGAATTATAAAAATTAAAATTCATTATTGGTATTGAGATATCATAGTAAATAAAAGTTGTTATTTTACTTTATTTTAAAATTAATGTGTGTCAAATTTAGCTAACATGATTGGTTTCAAGGGTTAAAAGTCCACCCAAATAAGGGTTGATATAGCCCATGTTGAATGCAATAGGCTAACAAACAATATATATATATATGTCTATCCTACCTTAAGTATGGTTTTTATTTAAATTTATTATTATTTAATTCAAATTTTAAACAATATATATTTTTCAATTTTTTATTTAAATTTAATGCTAAGTTGTATATTTTATATTATTTTATAAAATTTTAATTAGTTTTTTTTTTCCATTAATATTTTTTTTTGCTTATTTAGTTTTTATTTTTATGTTTTTCTTTTTTCTAAATAGTTTTGCTTTTTCAAAATTGTTTTACTTATTTACTTTTTTTTTATAAGTTTTTTTTTCCAAAATGTTTATTGTCTTAATAGAAATCCATTCAATACTTTGAAAATAATAATAATCTATCTTGTCATAATGTTTAAGATTTTGACTGGTTATCAATTACTTTGAAAATACTAATACTTAGTGTCTCGAGGAATCAGCAACTACCAATTACTTTGAAAATACTAATACTTAGTGTTTGGAGGAATCAACAACTAGTTGGGCACGTGCTTGCCAATTGAGCGGCGATAAAATATAAGAGGTATACATACTTTTCACCCTTGGGATTTGAACATGTGACCTCCAAGAATGAAACACATGTTTTCAACCATTAGACCCACTCAAGTGTATAATTTTATAGCAACTTTAATTAAGGATGTTATTAACTATTATTTTAAATGCGGTTTAAGACACTTATGGTATTTTTTAGAAATTTTATGTTGTTTATTATTTTAAAAAAATAATATTTTAGTTAATTTCTCTAAGATATATTATGGAATTGGATTTTATGGAAATATAATGGATATTTAGTTATACTACATTTATAGCGAAAAGAAAATTGTATTGACTTAAAATCAAATTTCATTCTTTATTATAAAAAAACATTCTACTAACATTTATATAAAGTTATGTGATGAAATTGTTTAGTTTCTTTATTTTAGTTTATTTTTATTGTATATTCACTAATTTTGATGGTTTACTTAATATTCACAATATTTAAATTTCTTATATTAACTTTACATATTTTCAATATATACTTTTTTCTTTTTTCTTCAAAACTCTCCAATATTCCTAAAATCAACATGAAACTTAAATAGTCCTTACTTTTTTCTTTTACTTCAAAACTCTTCAATATCCCTAAAATCAACATGGAACTTAAATAGCCCTAGTCATCTTTGTTAGGTTGTGGAAACATTATAGAGTAGCATTTGACAGTGCTACTCAAACTCGGAATTTGATGGGTGAGAAATGTTATCTTACGTCGGGAGTAAGGGTTGTGTGGACTTATGAAGCCCCCCTTACACATCCCAAGTTGGATGGTAGACTGACAATGGACATTTCATTGACCCCATCTAACGAGGGACCCACCATCAATCATATACATTAGTATACATCTTAAGTTATATATTTTAAACCCAAATAGATCCCACTCAATATTGATAAACATAACCAACACTATTAGTTTCTTCTTGTCCTTTTACGAAATCAATGAGTATTTATTCCACTCCATCTAAAGTTCGATCCACCATATTTATTTTTACACATTAATTCTTTCCCATACTCTTCACTGTTTTGCTTGAGTATTCTTTATATTCTCCTTTAACTATAACTTTATATTCTCTTTTATATTTTTAATTGTAACACATGTTTTAATATTTGAAACATTAATATTGAGTTTTATATTGGACTAACCTAAAACAAATATGTATTTGTATCTCTATAGTCCAACTACATGAACATTTTCAATGTGTATATCTCTCATTCTTTCCCTTTATACATGTATATCATCAACATAAACTTTTAAAGTTTTTTTATTCTTACCCTGATGCAAATATTTTTCATATCATCAACATACAAATGTATTTCTTTAAATAATAGAATATATTTATGGTTTTATGTTTTCCATTTCCTCTCCTACTATATCATGTTTTTATTTTCCTATCATCTTGTGTTTATTACTTCTTAAAGTCTACACAACTACATAAAATATTGTTGTTCAAACAGTTACAACCATACATCAAAAAATATAGTGATACTTTAACATTTTGTTTCCTCTACTCGCATATGTATTCTCATTTAATTTCATTTGTGTCTATTATATTTTACTTAATACATTCCTTCCTTGTTTTTTCCCTATGTGGTCTTTCAGTTCCCTTATACTTCCACTTTTTACACAAAATATCCAAGGAATGGCATCTGTGTTAACAACAAACTCGCTTACAAGGATTGGAAATGGAGAGATTATTTGCAATCCTATTATACAAATTCTAGACTTCAAAGTAACATAAGAAGAGCGTTACTCGATAGTCCTATCTGATGGAGATAGTACATTGCGAAGCTTATTTTCCTCAACACTTGGTCACTATTTCACTTCATCTCAAATAGAAAAAGGGTCCTTGGTTGAACTACAGGACTTCACTTGCACATCTATCCAAGACAACAAGTATGTCTTCACTCTACCTTCTTCACATAGGTCAAGCTTAGTTATAATTTATACAACTATTATCTTGACTTTCCCTCTACATATTCCTTTAATTTTCACATGTATCGCACACACCACCCACATTTTGCTTTGCTTACTATGTGACTAATAGTGAAAGTACTAATTGTACATTGTTTACATTTTTTTTTGCAGGGTTCTAATAGTGCATGAAATCCAAGTACATACTTTTAAAGCATACATTGTTGGTGCCCCAACATTGATAGAAGATGTAAATTCTTCTACAAAATGGCCATTAGAACCTACTAATACACCCCCCAAAATTACACCTATTGCATCTTTGCATTCATCCCTAAAGGTATGGACTCTGAAAGTCAGAGTACTTTCAAAAACCAATGTACGCACATTCACCAATGCTAAGGGACTTGGCCATGTATTTAGCTTCGATGTTATTGATGCAACAAATGGTGAAATACGCATTACATGCTTCAACATCCAAGCGACAAACTTCCATCCTTCCATACACATTGGAAACGTTTATGTCATCTCAAAAGGGTACATCAAACTTGCAAACAAAGAATTCAATCATTTAAAAAATGATTGGGAAATAACTCTAGATATTACCTCAACCATTGAAGCTTGTTTAGAGGATGATTATTCAATAGCAAAACACAACTTTGTGTTCACTCCTATTAATATGGTACCAACTTTAGTCAACAACTATACAATTGATATTATTGGAGTTGCTATCTCCATTAGCCCTTTAGCAATCATCATGAGAAAGAATGGAACAGAGACGCATAAGAGAACCCTCCAACTAAAGGACATGTCAGGGTATAGTATAGAGGTCACATTATGGGGGGTATTATGTAGTAAACATAATATAGACCAATATTCTATCTCAAATACCTTTCCAATAATCGCTCTCAAAGTAGGAAAAGTAACTTCCTTTAATAGGATATCAATTACTACAACCTTCACATCCCAACTTTCCATCAATACTATTCTCAAAGAAGCCCAAGATTTGAGAACCTGGTTTGATAACCCTTTAACAAATACATATTTTCACTCAATATTTGCACATGGAGTTGCAGGCGGGCACCCTTCCATTCAAAAACACTTGGCTGGCATAGAAAATGAGGGAATTGGCAAAGGTCCAAACCTTACATTCATTTTGGTTGAGGAAACTATTGCTTCTTTAAATGCAGACAATTGTTGGGATGTTGCATGCCCACTTACATTTAAAGACTAAAAGTGAAAAAAAAACTCTCACACCTATTGAGGATGGTGTTTGGAATTGCCACATGTGAAATTAACATGTTTTTGAATGTGAATACAGGTACATTTTCCAGTTCAACATTGAAGACCAAACAAGCAAAATCAATTTTACTGCATTCCAAGAAGTCGCGGAACAACTTATAGGCATATCTGCTGAGAAGTTATATGAATATGAATATGAGGCAAATACCAAAAAAATCACAGACATATTTGGAAAGTTGTTCTTTCATAATTACTTATTCAAACTAGTAGTGCATGAAGAAACATTTTCTAGTGAAAAACAAATCAAATGCATCGTGATTTAGTGTGATAAAATTGATCACATATCAAAGCCAAAAAAGGGCATCCCAATCCCTGAATTGTTGGCTACATAGTGAACACAAAGTGTTATGGATGTTTCTTTCAAACACCAACTTGTAATTTCCCTATTTTTGTGCATATACGTATTATATAAAGTGTTTATGTTTCAGAGATTGTTTTCTTCATTATAACATTTATATGCAAGGAAATCCAACCTATGCATTCACTTATAATATGTTTTAAAAATTACATTCTATTGTTTTTGTAACTATTTTGAGAATATGCTTAAAAACACATCATATCAAACATACAAAATACAAAAAGTGCTATCAATAAATTTGAGTTTTAACTACAACTTGTTCGTTGTTTCTCTTATAGGCAATTCCATATGGCACACAAAATGCCCCCACGTTCCAAACAACACCAATAAACACCACATGTGAGGGACTCTCAAGATCAGTAGAAAGGGAAGTTCTCTTTCAACAAGTCATCACATCAAATACTTCTCATATAAATTATTCCCACATTCAACTTTCCAGCAAGGCTCTATACAATCTCCATCACTATACAATTCAAGCTATAGAAATAAACAAAAAAAGAATATACAGATGGAACAATGACACTATTAATATAGAAACTACTAGCCTAGACACCACTCCTCTATCTACATCTAAGAGCCAAAAAAATGAGCAACGTCGTATAAAATATGTTGAAAAAAAAACTAAACTAAAAAGACTTAGAGAGACTTCACATATAAACCAAAACCAACCTCATGTGGACTTTCCAACACATGTTCTAGAACATCAACCCCATATACATGCTTCCCAATCTTTCTGAAAATGTATTGATGCCTTGTCTAACATACATGTATGGAATCATATCCTGGCATTCCTACTCGCCCATCTCCAAATGGACACATTTGTACTCGATGTCATAGAGAAAATAATGGTCATTGTTTCTCCAAATGGAATAATATGGACCCCGGTGACCAACCCACGGTCTTGTCAATACTAACACAATTTGAGAAAATGTTAATTGCTCGAGTTATCCTCATCTTGCAAGTTAAGCATGCTCGGGGTGGACAATACAAATATAGTGGCCACACTATCAGTTTTCCACAACAAATTGTTCAAATAGCAACTCACCTGCCACATCGCCTTTCAGATCTTGACATCTTGGTCGTCAAGAGACATGGAGGAAAGGGCAAATGTTATGATTGTTATGTGACAAAATATCATGTCATGAATGCATTGCTCTACAAGATGCAAAATGACAAATATTACAATGATGTCCAAATTGATCAAAACTCACTTGCATCACTACCCACCACTCGCACCAATGTCTCCTCTCACCTCCATTTTGTCTCTAGAGAAACTCTCAATTCTCTCAATGAAGACTCACATATCATAGATATAGAAAACAATGTTTTTTTCCAAGAGGCACAACTAGTGTCTTCCTTTTCATTTAGATTGCCTAATACACAACGAGAAATGGAAAAAATAAGAGCATTTGTTGACACTACAAATGACGATCCACCGGAAACAATTGAATGGCCGACAATTGGCCTATCACCAATCAATGAGTACAACACGAAGGGTCTATTTTGACATGGCATTTCCTACTCTTTTCCCCACTGGGGATGCCCTTCTTCACCAACCACGCATGAGAAACATCATGATTGATAACTATGCAATACACTTGATGAGATATCATGACAATAGGTTTGGTAGTCATCCTCGTTTCAGATACTTCCTCTATAATTTGGTTCTGCGCCATCGAAGTCAATCAACAGCTACCTTCTTTGTCAAGAGAATCCAAGATCATAACACACCCACCACTATCCAAGAGTTGTGTGCGCACCTCAAAGAACTACCTGCAGACAAACTCCCAGAACAAGTCATGCGCTTTGGAGCACATCTACATGGGACTAGAGCATTCTGGACTGTGCGCAGAATAGAACTAATAGAAATTATAACACAACTTCAATGCCCAACCTTATTTTTCACTCTCAGTGCAGCTGACACAAAATGGTCAGACTTACATGTAGTTATGCAAAAGGATAGACCTCATGACTCGATGCTCCACCAACATTGGCGTACACACAATGTCATTGACAGCCCCCACACTATAGCTGCATACATGCACAAGGTTTTCAATATTCCATGAGGAGATACTTCAAAAAAATATGCACACAAGTGACTATTGGTATAAGTACATAATCTATAATACTTGAAAGTACCTCTCCCCAACCTATACATTTATATCCTCTATACTAATCATTTCATATTCCTTTTGTAGGTATGAATGGAAACATTGTGGCTCTGCACATATACATGGATTTATATGGCTTGATGGTGCTCCAAACATGGAAACATTAAATTGGGAAGACCCAAATCAAATCTATGATGCAAAGAGTTTCTTTGATAACTATGCTACAGCCTGGAATCCTAGAGAAAACAATGACACACACATGGATATTCATCAATCCATTCAAGATGACCCTTGCTTCCAACCCACTTGAGGACTATGAACAACTCTTAAAGCGAGTTCAAAGACACACAAACTACACTGAGAAACATGTCTTCGTAGAAAAGGGACTACCGTTGAATGCAGATATAAATTCCCTTGGAAGGTACAAATGGAGTCATCACTCTACATTGATGAACTAGGTCAAAAGATATATCACCCGGCACGCAATGATGAGTGCCTAAACATCCATAATCTTAACATACTCCAAACATGGAAAGCAAATGTAGATTGCCAACCAGTCCTCTCTTGTTATGCAGTTCTAAAATACATTGCCAAATATGCTTCGAAAGCAGAGGGAAGATCTGAGACCTACCACCATATGTTGACCAGAATTGCATCTACATCACATCTTCAAGACCCTGCCTCAAATTCTTATCGATGTTTGCACTCAGAAGCAATTGTAGACAGAGACATAAGTGCCCAAGAAACTTGCCATATGCTCCAAAAATTAACCCTTGTCACATGCAGTCGTACCTTCACCAAACTCAATGTTGGTCGTCAAATATTCTATCGAGTCTCTCATGATTCTCCTAACTTCTTATCTGGATCCAATTTCATTGATGCATATCTAATATGTCTTTTTCTTCTTTCCCCTTTATGTTTGATTGACCTTGCAAAAAACTGGACATACAACCAAGCACGTAAAAAAGAAAAGTGGAAAAAAAGACACCTCCCCGCAATTTTCCATGCATGGCCCCTTTTTACTACAATACCAAACAAAGATTTCAATTCCTTTGTTGAGTTTTGTTGGAGTGAGCTACTTTTATACAAACCCTTTCGTTCCTTCTCTGAAGATATAGGTCTTTCAAAAGAAGACATTGTGGCTAATTGGGAGATCATAAAAAATGACTACCATGTATGGCATGTTCATCGCACCCCTGTGCACACTCCTAATGAGCAATCATTTGAAGATGAGGATAGACATATCACCATACAACAAAACATGGAGATGAATGAATGGCAGTCTTTATCAAGGTTGGCCCCTACAGGAAATATCAACTTCACTTCTCTTGATATGTTGGGACTCCGAGAGATTGACACCATGGGATCGGCTCGCATTATCACAAGATACACTGGAAACTACACCAAACTTTATCAACTATAATCGAAAAAATGCAGAAGTCATACAAGAACTCAATTTGATATTTCCTTCCAGCAATACATTTTCTACACATCAACAACGTGCATTCGATATCATCCTCCAACACTTTCAAGCAAGAGAACCAAAAGAACCCTTGAAGATGATCATCCAAGGCATTGCAGGGATAGGAAAATCTTACCTTATACACTGCATCAAAGAAGCACTATCTTCTCAAGAAACATCTGGCCATAGCCCAATACTGCTTCTTGCCCCTACTCGAGTTGCATCTTTTAACATACATGCAACCACTATACATGCAGGACTTAGGATTCCTATCAAGGACATGAGGCCTTTACATGGTCAGTCCCTTACAGTGTTCCAAGAAGAGATGAAACATATTCACTACATTCTAATTGATGAGATGAGCTTCATAGGATCTAATTTTTTTGAACAGATTGAAAGTCGCTTGCGTGAAGCATTTCCAGAAAGAAACCACTACTCATTTAGTTCCCGTTCAATAATCCTTGTGGGCGACTTGGGTCAACTACCACCAGTAATGGACAAACCTCTTTATGTAGGAACAACTCCAGGGAGGAGCTTATGGACAACCTTTACCACTATAATCAAGTTGGAAACAATACTCTGACAACAAGGCATATCTAGTACCCAGTCTCACTTTCGACAGTTGTTAACCAACATTCACAATGCTACACCAATAATTGATGATTGGAACCTCCTTCAGTCTAGGACTAACATATTCTTATCCATTGAAGAACGTCAAAGTTTTGACACTTCAATCCACCTCTTTTCAACAAACATTCTTGTGGACAATCATAACAAGTTCATGCTTCAATCCTTGAATATGCCAATTGCACGAAGTGTTGCAGAATTACTTGGTGCTTCAGAAGCACACCAACAAGATGATGACCAACTGGAAAAACATGTCTTGCTATGTATAGCCCAACGAGTTATGCTATCCTGCAACTTATGGGTCCAAGCAGACTTAGTCAATGGTGCTCTCGGAGTAGTTGTTCAAATTTATATACACCAAGAAATAGCACTCCAAATTTTCCAACATATGTTGTTGTGGCATTTGATAAATACATTGGCCCTCCATGGGACCACACCCAACCAAAGAATGTACCAATTCCACCCATACAAAGGGGTAACAAGAAATAAATCCCCCTTAATATGGCATGGGCATTGACAATACATAAATCTCAAGGAATGACCTTAACAAGGTCTACCATTGACATTGGAAACATTGAACGTCAAGGCTTGACCTTCACAGCAATGTCACGCACTACTACTATAGAAGGAATGTGAATAGCACCATCATTCTCCTTCCAGCGCTATGAAAAAATGAAAGATATTGGTTATGTCTCACTACGAAAAAAAGAAGAGGAACGCTTATGTTTTATGCCACTTAGCTTCTAGATTCTTCTATGTTGTAATCATACTTCTATACACTCAATGTTTGACTTGATCCATACTTCTATACATGCAAATTTCGACTTGTTCCATACTTATACACATGAACTATTTGACTTGGACCATACTTCTATACATGAAATGAAATTGTGTCAAATATTTGCTAACAAATATCTATCAATCATACTTTGACCTAACTACTTTGCAAAAAAAAAAATCCATATTCTCCTTTATGCATGAAAATGATTAATATATCATTACAATGCTACACATGAAATAATATAATTATAACAAAATTTAAACAAAATATTCTATATTGTTCTCTTAGACGTTTACATTCCCCCGCTTCGGGGGTATGCTAGTAAATATGAGAGATGAGCAGGATATTGTTAACATAGGGTAGGAAGTTGTTTGGCACCCGTTATGATTCTGGTGTTTCGAAAAATATGCTTCTTCCTCATATGGGTTCTCAGAAAGTGTTTCCTCCTTAGGTCTTGGGTGCTCGGAATTTGTTTCCTCTGATCGGTCGTGTCAGTACTCTTCTCTGCCTTCCGGTATTCCAATAAATAATTTGAGAGTCTTAGAAGTGTTTGGCCGTGAGATACAATTGGAAACACTATGGGAGAGTGACAGTGAGGTAAAAAAAAAATTGTGTTGCAGTTCTTTTCAGTAATTAAAAGTTTGTGTGTATATTTTTCTCCTTTCATAGCAGTAGAGGTTTCTAAATTTAATATGAACAGTTTGTTGTAGGTACATATGCAGTTGAGGGAGATGAATATTGATGTAGCCCATTTACAGTTACCAAAGTCTATTGGGATGTTGAAGTACTTGGAAAAGATTGAACTACATAGGTACCTATGCAGTTGAGCGAGGTTGCACCGTAGTTAGAGGATGATGATATTGCTGATGGAGGCTTCAAGACAACTGATGATACTGATGAGGAAGGTTGAGGATATTCTCAAGCAGGGAGAATGCACTGTGGTTGGAGGTTGCACGGATTATCGCTCCCTCTAGATTGAAGACCTCGGAGACAAACTGAAAAATGTAAATCCAGGTTTGCAGTTTTAAAAATTAAAATTCATAGTAAAGGTATCGTAGAAAATTCAAAAACGAAGTGCCAATGACGTCGACTATTAAATCCACACCTTCCATAATCCATTTCTGAATGATAACATTCATCGTTTGTTGTACACATGGATTTTTATTCCCTTTTATCTTGAATGCCATTACATTATATTGAATGCTTCTATTTGAGTGGTTTGTAATATGTATAATCCAAGTCTCGTGGAGTTTTCAGATTTAATTTAAAAATAAAACATTTAGCATATTTTAATAATAAAACTAGCATACCCCTAAAGTAGGGGAAGGGATCGCCTAAGTGAATTGGGTGATTATGTTATTTAAAGATAAGTGTTGTTTTTTTTAATGGTCTATAAATAACTAATTAAAAGGAGCCTCTTAAACGCTAGGAATCAATGGAAAGATGGTGGGAAGATGTGTGTTATGAACCTGAATAGATCTACAAATATAATCACCACAAATACTGAATACAAAATAGATCCATAGAGCAAAATAGAAGAAACAACACTTTATTATTACCAAACCCTTCAGGTAGGGCAACACCATACAATGGATC
>ML786970.1:293308-306726 GCA_009831015.1 Picea engelmannii
AGGGATCCTCTCCTGTTCACTTGCCTCTTCGAGGGGGCATCCTCCTATTGAGCTATCGCTCCAAATACAATACTTCTCTTCATGTCTCATTACATTGCTTGAACCCCTTTATATAGTGCTACCATCACCTAAGAACATTCTAGGGGAGGAATCTTCTATAAGTAGAACCTTCTAAGAAGTCCTCTTACATTTATTATATCTAACTACCATAGTGGGCCTTATTTAATAATATAGTGGACCTAGTCCACCTTATATTGAATGACCTCAAATATTATCACTATGGGCCCTCACTTGTTAAGAACCAAAGACTGAATACAAAATCACCACAACAGATATACAAGAACAATATGCAAAATCTTCTTTATTATCATCAAACCCTTAGGGTAGGGCAACACCGTACAATGGATCCTATTATGGAAGGGATCCTCTCCTGTTCATTTGCCTCTTCGAGGGGGCATCCTCTTATTGAGCTACCGCTCCAAACACAATACTTCTCTTCATGTCTCATTACATTGCTTGAACCCCTTTATATAGTGCTACCATCACCTAAGAACATTCTAGGGGAGGAATCTTCTAGAAGTAGAACCTTCTAAGAAGTCCTCTTACATTTATTATATCTAACTACCATAGTGGGCCTTATTTAATAATATAGTGGACCTAATCCACCTTATATTGAATGACCTCCACTATTATCACTATGGGCCCTCTGGGCCCCCCCACTACCTCTCTAGCTACCTTACAATGTGATAGACAAGGTATACCTCATCAAATCAAGGTAGATACCGGAGAATTTTCAAGTCAATTCAAGGTCAACAAAAATCGAGGTTGCTAATGGAGAATTGGAAAAAGCTTGATGCCTAGAATAACACAATGAACATATATGAGAAGAATCTCCCAAAATTTGTTAATAGGAGGAAATATAGGGTCAAATTTATGACGTATGTGGCTAGTACAACCTACCTATTCAGTGGAGTTGAATAGTCCATCATGCATGAAAGAATCATCATATCAATAATTTTCCATCCATTGTGACACATTAGCCTTGATGACCATCCTTTACTAAAGTATATATGTTCCATGGCCTAGGCATAAATCTCATTTCAAACAAGTTGCATGTGGCCTATATTACATTAAAATATGAGCATAAAACACATATATTTAAATGAAAACCTTCATTTACATACATTTGTTTTTCAAACAAGAATTCAATTTATTGAGGCTAGAGGAAAAATCTCACACTAAAATTTTGTTTCTAGTTATAATGTATAAATTATACACTTGAAAAGAACAAATACATATGTAATGCATAAATACTACCTCAACAACTTATCTTTTATAAATTTTGGGACATAAGATTACTGTTGGAAACATGTCAACGAATTTCCTCATGCGGTCACATGCACATGCATGCAACTATGTTAATGCTCATGCATGCAATCTATTTATGAATTGCTCGTGTAACTATGTGATCTATTCATGATCATTTTGTATAACTGAGTGATAGATGTTATATATGTGAGCATACCCATAGAGGTAGTGTACAATGTACAATGTGAGTGAAAGTGTGTGCAAAGAAAAGAGAGTAGAGTGTGTGTAAAGAGAGGATGATTGTATGCCTATGAAGGCTATTGTAATTCTCCATTGAATAATAAGAATACCGTTAATCATTTCCCATGGTTTTTTCCCTCATTGAGTTTCCACATAAATCACTGTGTCAAGTGTATGATTGATGTGCTTGGTTTAATGCATGTTCAATATTGCTTATTTTATGCTCTGTTATATGCTATGTTTTGATTTCACTACCTAACAAGTGGTATCAGAGCTTAGAGTTGAAGGAGCATAGAGCGAAGGAGAAGATAATTTGGTCACTGGATCCAAGAGTCGGGCCGAGCCGAGTCGAGTGAATTGGATCAGCCGAGGACGGGTTTTATTACACCATCACAGGTTGTCCCTATAGCAAAGTGCGACGATCATAGGCACACTTCAGGAATTAGAAAAAAAATTGGAATCGTCGCAGGCACCACATTAGACACAGTGCGATGTCATCGCAGGCACTACATAGTGCACAATGCAACATCGTCGCAGGCAGTGCATTACAAACAGTGTGACAACATCGCATGCACTATATAGTGCAAAGTGCGACATCGTCATGGGCCACAGTTTGACAAGGTGCGACGATTTCTAAATAGTCGCACGCAACCCTCATTAAAGAGTTCCAAGTTTGAGGTGGAAAAGTTCAATGGTAAGAATAGCTTTGCGATATGGAAGCTCAAGATGCGATATATTCTTGTCCAACAAGGATTGAAAAAGGCCTTGGCTGGAAAGTCAAAGAAACTGGCAAGCATGACAGACGAGGACTAGGAGGATCTAGATGTAAGATCCCTCAGTACTATTTGTTTGTGTCTGGCAGATGAGGTGTTGTTTAACATCACTGAAGAGACAACAACAACAGGTTTGTGGAAAAAACTGGAGAGTTTTTATATGACAAAGAACTCGTCAAACTGAATCTTCTTGAAGAGGCCGTTGTACAATGTGTGGATGAAAGAAGGTACAAAAATTGTTGATCACTTGAATTTTTTCAATACTCTGATTTCTCAATTAACTAGTATGGAAGTAAAGTTCAAAGATGAGGACAAGGAAATTATGCTACTGTGTTCATTGCCTGAGTTTTTGGATCATCTAGTCACAACTGTGTGGTTTAACACAACAGATGCCATTGATTATGACACTGTTGTGGGAGCATTGTTGTGTGAGGAAATGAGGAAAAGATCCAATAAGGAAACCTCAACAGTAGAAGCAATGGTGGTCAGAGGTCGATCTACAGAAAGAGGGAAAAAATAGAAGGGTACATCAAGGTCTAAGTCAAAAGGCAAGAAGAGTAAGAAGAAATGTTGGTTCTATGGCAAATTTGGGCATCTCAAGAATGATTGTTGGAAAAGACAGAATGCATCCAAGTAGGACTCCACAAAAGAATCAAAAGAAGCTAATGTAGTAGAAACAAGTTCAGGTTCCAATTTAGGTATGGTTGATAAGGTATTGTCTACTTGTGATGTTTCAAATCAACATCAACATTGGTTGTTAGATTATGGTTCATCAAGCCACATGTTTCTTCATAGAAATTGGTTCTCAACTTACCAATGTATTGATGATGGTGTTGTTTTTATGGGAAATGATTTTTATTGTAAAATTGTTGGAGTTGGTAGCGTCTGGATTAAAATGCATGATGGTTCTGCAAGAACATTAATAGAAGTAAGACATGTACCCGAACTTAGAAAGAACTTGATATCTTTGGTAATTCTATATTCTGTTGGTTACAAGTGTACAGCTCAAGGTGGAGTATTGAAGGTGTCCAAAGGCATCTTAGTAGTCATGAAGGCAAAGAGGGTCGAGAACCTTTATCAGCTTGAAGGAAGGAAATAAGTAAATCAAAAAGTGGTAGCATCTGAAGATGCAAGTGACTCTATTCGTTTATGGCATCAGCGTTTGGTTCATATGAGCGAGAAAGGGATTAAGGTACTGGTTGATTGTAAGTCACTTCCAAGTTTGAAGTTTATGAATTTGAATTTATGCAAGTATTGTGTTTTTGGAAAACAATATAGACAGAAGTTTAAAGCAGGAAGGCATATAAGCAAAGGTATCCTCGATTACATTCATTCATATGTTTGGGGACCATCCCCTACAGTTTATTTTGGAGGATCGTCATATTATGTGACATTTGAAGATGATTACTCTAGAAAGGTTTGGGTCTATTTACTTAAAAGAAAAATTGATGTATTTAATACTTTTAATCAATTCAGGGCTTTGGTTGAAAAGAGCACTGACAGGTCAATCAAGTGTTTAAGGACAGATAATGGAGGTGAGTTCATATATGTGGAATTTTAGAACTATTGCAAGGAAACTGGGATCGAAAGACATAAGACCACGGTTTATACTCCTCAGCAAAATGGTGTTGTTGAACACATGAATATGACTCTTCTAGAGAGATAAAGGAGCATGCTCAGTAATGCCAAGATGTAGCAAGAATTGTGGGCAGAAGCAGTTCTTACAACATGCTATCTGATAAATCGGTCACCATCAACTGCAATAAACTGTAAGATTCCAAAAGACGTATGGACGGGGCATTCATTTGATTTTTCAAACCTGAGAATATTTGGTTGTGATGCTTATGCTCTTATTTCTAAAGATCAACATTCCAAGTTAGATCCTAGATCAAAGAAATAGATCTTTTTGGTTATGGTGATGAAGTTAAGGGGTACAGACTCTGGGATCCTACTGCCCACAAACTCATCGTAAGCAGAGATGTAGTATTTGATGAATCCTCACTCTTAAAATTAGAATTGGTAGATGTTGAAGTGAGACAAGAATAGGTACCGCAAGTTCATCAAATTCAGTTGGAAACTCAACCATCTTCAGAAAGGGAGGAGCATGAAGAAGTTCCAGAAGAAGAAGAAGATGATGAAGATGCAAAAAATATCCAGGAAACTGAGGATATGCCTCAACCATCTCTAAGGAGATCTTCACAGGTCAGGAATCCTCCTAAAAGGTATGACGATTATGTTTCATCTGTGGCTTTAGTTTCTATTGATGGAGAACCTAATTGTTTTCAAGAAGAAATTAAGGTATCTAAAAGTGCTCAATGGAAGAAATGGATGCCTTAGAGAGGAATAAAACATGGGACCTGGTAGAACTTCCAAAGGACAGGAAGGTTCTCGGCTGCAAGTGGGTCTACAAACTGAAAAATGGTGTTGATGATAAAGTCGAGAGGTATAAAGCAAGACTGGTAGTAAAAGGGTATTCTCAAAAGGAAGGTATTGATTTTCATGAGATCTTTTCACCAGTTGTGAAGCTTGTTTCAATTTGTGTTGTGTTAGCACTATTTTATTTACTTGATCTTGAGTTAGAGCAGCTAGATGTTAAAATAATGTTTCTACATGGAGATTTAGATGAGGATATATATATGGAACAAACATAAGGGTTTGTTCAGGATCGCAATAAGAGGTTAGTTTGCAAACTCAAGAATTCATTGTATGGTCTGAGACAGTCTCCCAGGCAATGGTACAAGAAGTTTGATTCCTTCATGGTGGGCCTAAATTTTACAAGAAGTGAATATGATCATTGTGTTTACTTTAAAAAGTTGGAAAATAGAATGTTCATTATTTTGGTGTTATATGTTGACGATATGCTTGTGGCAAGCAAAATTATGGTCGAAATCAACAGGTTAAAAACTTAGTTGTCTAGGGCGTTTGATATGAAGGATCTAGGAGAAACAAAACAAATCTCAGGCATGGAGATACACAAAGACAAGAAAAATGGTAAGTTCTGGTTATCACAACAAAAGTATGTGGAGAAAATGCTTATGAGATTCAGTATGAATAATGTGAAACCCGTACAGATCCCTTTGGCTTCCCATTTCAATCTTTCTTCGGGTTTATTTCCTAGTTGTAACACCCTGTTTCCCCCAGTTTGTAAAAATAACTATACTGGACAAGAACTGTGGAAAACCCAAAAATGTGAATGTGTGATGTGAATGGACCTTGTGAAAAAGGTCGATAAATGTGAATAATATTATGAATATATATATTGCAGGACTGCTGAGAAGGGATATGCTGAAAAAGAGACCATGATGGTTGAAGAAAGGTGGTGGAAGGCACCTGGAAAGGTGGCATTAATTTCCACCGAAATAGATATCGTATTTGGTCTTCACTGGCCCGGAGAACCAAGAGCGGCTCGTTGTCCTGAATTAAATGTCTCGCAGGCTGGTAGGTAGAGGGCTCCTCATGAGTAATGAGGGATGGGGGTGAACCACCATCCGTAGAGTCCTCGGGCTTGACCACTGCGAGGAGGACCATGCCACAAACAACCTCACCGGAAAGGAGAAAAGGTAGGGAAGAGTGTGCAGACGGGAAAACAGACGTGAGGGAAGAGAAAGGAGGAAGAAATCTGGAGATATGCAGAGTGAGTGATATCAGAGAAGAAGGAGAGTAACCTTCGTTCTCGGTCACTGGCAAACAGAGACGCAATCTCGCAGTATCGTGGTCTCAGCTCGGGGGTGGCTAGTGGTAAATCTGTTGGGAGTCGTTGAGCCTACGGTTGGGTGGAAACAAGCACCCCTCTCAGCAGTTGCATCACCTCTGGTGTTTTTCTGATAAGTGTTTTTCATCTTGTATCTTGAAATGTATATTCTGACATTTATGCTCATAAGCTGTGAAATTATGAAGGGTTTCAGTATAAGACTGTCTGTGTGGTGTTTGATCAGAAATGGTAGTTGTATGCCTGTAACAGAAAAACCACGTATGGCTTATGTTTATAGATAAAAGTATATATACATATATTGAACCAATTCAAACTTCAAGCCTATTCTCGGGAAATTATTTTCCCTTATCTGTCTCCAGGAATACCCCGTATAGATCTCCCTACAGAAATACCTTTCTGGACAGTCGAACCAAGAGTCTATTGGAGGATTCGTTGGCTCAAGTATTAGTAACTTTGTACGAGGAAGAATGATCCCCTTGAAATCCCGAAATAGCAACGTAGGGATAGGTATCGATCGATGGACGAGATCCCGTCGGAAGATCTATGGTCATTCACAACCGTTAGTTTGGAGGAAGAAACGAGGGCGTTATATGCCTTAACCCTTTTCCTTTATCTTCGTGAGTAAAAAAGAAATCGGGACCGTAGATACCAAAGGTCCATGAGAATATCTAGACCGTTGGTTTTTCCACGTCCAGGGAGCGGTGGAAGAGTGCACAGCGTGGGACCGATCTGAACCGTCAGATCTTAGTTAGAAAACCCGACAGTCGTTGGATCTATCAGGAGATACATGAGGGTTAAGCCCTTGTGAATAGGGGCAAAAGTCCCGAAAGAGGAGTCGGTATCAGGATTTCAGATTTTGGGATTCTGGAAGTCCTGATAACAAGATATTGGGACACTCCAGGGTTGAAGTCCCGAAATAGGTCTGGACCGTCCGATTAAGGGAGGCCACGTGTCGTGAGGTTACCCACTTCGGGAAATCGAAAATCGAGAATTCGGGAGTCCCGTTGACAAGAGATCGGGCTCTTGTATTGATAAGTCCCGAAGGGAATAAGACTGTGGTCTTATGAGAAGTGGTCATACTGGCCAAGGCATAGCTCAGGAGAGGTAGTGTAGTTATGCACAGGCTCCCTGTGAGGCAATTAAAGGCCGAGACCTTTGATACTTAAGAAATATTCCAAGGAGAAGGAAGAGAAGCGCATGCTCAAGGAGGAGCTACAACTACCGTTAGATCAACTGGAATGAAGGGATCTGGGTTGTCGAAAATGTACGTCAAGACGTGCGCAGAAGAGAGCAGAAACGGACGGCAGAGAGAGACTTCGTTGAGAAGTGCCAAAATGTCGTGGGTCGTTGGATCGTACTGAGTTGCGAGGGAGTTAAGTTGTAGAAGTAGCCATGGGAGAAGCTGTGTGGACGGTGGAGACACTTTGAGATAGAAGTGGTGAACAGCCGATAACCGTTGGATCTTGCAGAGTTGTAAGGCGGTTAGGGTCGATGCAGTCCCGAAGAGGGATGAGTTCGGGATCTCGCATCTCTAGGTTTCGCAAGAAGAGAGCACAAGAGTTGGGTGCTCCAACTCACGAAGTTGCGAAGTGCAAAATCGCGAGGAGAAAATCTGAACCGTTGGATCCAGGAATGGGAGGACCATTGGGTCAGAACTCCGTGGAGATATCGTATATCGGGAGTTCGGAGGTTGGAAGGGGTCACTTTCGACTGTAGAAGTCGTGAAGTGTCGAGAGCCGAGGATCGTGAGAACACGTGGTACATCCATCAGGTGGGGCCCACGTGATTGACAGGTGGACACGCGTCGTCTGGGAAGGAGTCAATACTCTGTTGACTTCTCGCGTCTCAGAGATTCGCAAGATAGGATCACAAAGGCTCAATGCTCCAACTCGCGAGGTTGTGAGTTGCGAGAAGTGCGAAGAGGAAGTCAAGCCATTGTTGACTTTCGCATCTCGGGATTTCGGAGAAGAAGAGCACGAGAGCTTGACGCTTCAACCTGCGAAGTTGCGAGTAGCGAAAAGTGTCAAAAGGAAGTCATGCATCACATTTCCCCGAATCGCGAAAAGCCAATAAGCGCTTGGTTGGCTTAAGCGTGTAGACACGGGACAGGGTCATGTGGACAAGACCCCAAGGGGGGAAACTTGCCACTCACTAGCCCTACCGGGGTTCGGTGTTTTGTTGTTTCGAGCTTAAAGAATTGCAGAGTCGAGAGACTTAACGCGCCTGTATCGCTGAGTCGCGAAATGCGAAAGACGCCTAGTTTGTTTGTCCTGTGGTCATAACCAACAATCACATGGAAGTGGACAAGGAAGGAGCTAGCTCATGCTAGGCCCCCATAGGCACTTCAGGGAGTCTGTCCCTCGAGAAAAAAAAAAGGAGGCGAAAAATCTATATCGCCGTAGTGGGTATTTGACAAATTGGTATCAGAGCATGGTTACAGCACTTGGCCTACTTGGGCTCATGAACGAGTTGCACAGGAGCTCCATTCGAAACACTCCTAAAAGGAGTAACCCTCTATCATAAACCCTCTTAATTCAAAAAGGATCAAAGTTTGAAAACGAGAACCCGACTGTGTATGCATGCGAAAGAGTTATGAATTTTGCACGAGTTATAAAAATGTATCTAACTATTGACTAACAACCAGCGTTTGTCTTTTGCACCCAAGCAGACAATCAGCCGCAGGAATTTATAGACACAGAGAATGGTGACTCACCAAGAGGTGGGAGAG
The DNA here is from genome assembly GCA_009831015.1 of Picea engelmannii. Taxonomy (NCBI): domain Eukaryota; kingdom Viridiplantae; phylum Streptophyta; class Pinopsida; order Pinales; family Pinaceae; genus Picea; species Picea engelmannii. The sequence goes on from ML786970.1 coordinate 302,070, forward strand.
GGCTCCCACAATAGAGATGAAGAGTCTGACGAAAGAAGGGCAGTAGGGACCCCTGCAGATCTAGCCGAGACTGTGAGGAGTCTCATGGTCGAATTACAAAGCTGCAAGGCTAACAATGAAAGGATGATGAAAGAACAAGAAAAGAAAACAGAAATTAACGCAGTTTTACTACAGAGTTTATCCAATCTACAAAGACAAATGCAGCATGAACCTGAAACTCAGAAACATGGTCATATCAGTGGCCACACTAAGAGGAGCACCTCGAAAAAGGTCCACCCCATAGGTAAAGGACGAGCGTCGAATGATTCCTCTGAGAAGGAAGTTGGTGATTTAGAGCGCTCTTCTAGCAGCAGAACCAGTTCCTATTCCTGAAGGAAACAGAAGAAGCAAAAGTCTTCCAAAGGTCGAAAAATCGAAGAATTCAGAAAGGCCAAACCACCCTCCTTCGACGGTGAAATAAAGAAGGGAGAGGAAGCAGAGGCCTGGCTGCTTGGACTAAAGAAGTATTTCAGAGTCCATGACTTTTCAGAAAATATGAAGGCCAAGTGGCCACCTTCAAATTGAACGGAAAGGCTTCCATTTGGTGGGAAGACCTTAAGAATGTGAAAGGGGTTCGCGAAGAGGACCTGTCTTGGGAACGGTTTGAGAAATACTTCTGGAAGAAGTATCTGTCGGAAAAATATTTCGACGAAAAGACTAAAGAGTTTTATGAACTCAAACTGGGACAACTTACTATAGAAGAATATGTCAACAGATTCCTTTATTTGTTGAGGTATGTACCTTATATAAAAGCAGAAAAGGCAAAGGTGCAACACTTCATCAGTGGGCTACCCAAGGACTATCGGAACATAATTGAATTTGATGAGCCAAAGACCCTAGAAGGCACTATTCGAAAGGCAACCTATTGTCATGAACAGTTTGGGCATCGAGCAGAACCTCGTGAAGGATGGAAATAGAAGAATAGTTCAAGATTTCAAAAAAAGGGAATTAAATCCCCAGGATTTAAGAACTATAAGAAGAACCCAAGAATGAGCTTCCCAACCTGGAGTATGCACCAGCAGAATTTTCCCTCCTTAAGTGGAAATAAAATTTCTGGACCCATATCAGTGAAGACTGATAACCCAAAGAGAGGACCTTTGAAATGTTGGGGTTGCAGGGAAGAACATCTATTGAGAGATTGTCCACACCGACAACAGAATAGTTGGAGGATTTATAACATCCAGGAAACTACCACTGTCAATGATGTGGTCAGGAGTGGGCCACAAATTTATGCAGCCTTGGATAATAACCAAGCGGACCACCAAGCTTTAGTAGTGGAAATAGAAGGTATGATTTCCAACCATCTAGTGTATGTTTTGATTGACCCTGGTTCAAATTTGAGTTATGTAGCCCCTAAAGCTGTTGATAAATGTAAAATACAACCACAAAAACATACCAAGATATGGTTGGTACAGTTAGCCACTGGCACCAAAAGGAGGATAGCAAAGGTCATACCAGCCTGCCAATTAATGTTGGGTGAATTCCCCACCCAAGCAACCCTTAACATATTACCCCTGGGATCGTATGATCTGTTGATTGGTATGGACTGGCTAGCCACCCATAAATCCATATTGGACTGTTACTATAAAACCTTAGAATGTGTAAGTAAAGAAGGGAAAACGATAACCCTTCAAGGGATCCAAAAACCTGTTTCGGTGAGACAAATATCAGCTCTACAAATGAGAAAGTATTGCCGAAAGGGATGTCCCCTATATGCAATACAGGTTCTGACAACAATTGAAGGTGACAAATCAAGCCTTGAAGATCACCCTACCCTGAGAGAATACATAGATGTGTTTCCGGAAGAGGTACTGGGTCTACCTTCGAGAAGGGACATAGACTTCTCTATAGAACTCGCATCGGGAGTGGTGTCGGTGTCTAGGACACCCTACCAGATGAGCACACCCGAGTTAGTTGAACTCAAGTTGCAATTAAAAGAAATGATGGATAAGGGCTATATTCGGCCCAGTGTGTCTCCATGGGGAGCACCCGTCCTATTCGTGAAAAAGAAGGACGGTACCCTTAGACTGTGTATAGATTATAGGCAACTCAATAAGGTAACCATAAAGAACAAGTACCCCTTGCCCAGGATCGATGACCTGTTCGATCAATTGGGGGGTGCGTCTATTTTCTCAAAGATTGATTTGAGGTCAGGATACCATCAAGTCCGAATCAGGGGTGAAGACATCCATAAAACTTCTTTATGGACACGGTATGGTCACTATGAGTTTGTGGTAGTGCCATTTGGGTTAACCAATGCCCCTGCCACTTTCATGTGCTTGATGAAAAATGTACTCAGTAAATTTCTAGACAAATTTGTGCTGGTTTTTATTGACAACATATTAATTTACTCTAAGAATAGAGAAGAGCATGAAGAGCATATTAGACTTGTTTTGCAAGTGCTAAGAGAACATCAGCTCTATGCTAAATTCAGCGAATGTGAATTCTTCCAGAATCAAATACACTACTTGGGTCATGTTCTGTCCGAAGAAGGAGTAGCAGTAGACCCTGACAAAATCAGGTCTATCATGGAATGGCCTACCCCAAAGGATGTTTCGGATATCAGATCCTTTATGGGATTAGCAGGATACTATAGGAGATTTATAAAAGGATTCTCCAAGATTGTTTGTCCAATCACTGCCCTCCAGAAGAAGGGGACAAAATTCCTGTGGAAACAGAAATGTGAAGAAAGATTTCAAACCCTGAAACATCTACTGACCCATGCACCCGTGCTGAAGATCACCAATCCAAAAGTTGACTTCCTCATGTGCACAGATGCCTATAAGGAAGGGCTCAGAGAAGTCCTTATGCAGAAAGGAAGTGTGATCTGCTATGAATCTCGAAAATTGAATGAGAATGAAGTCAACTATGTGACCCATGATCTAGAACTGGCTGCCATAGTGCACGCCTTGAAAATGTGGAGGCATTACCTCCTGGGAAGAAAATTTGTACTTATGACAGATCACTGTGGATTGTGATACCTATTTGATCAACCAAATCTCAATGCTCGACAAGCTAGGTGGATGTCCCTCCTTAGCGAGTTTGATTTCGAAATCAAACACATTAAAGGAAAGGAAAATGGGGTGGCCGATGCCCTTAGCAGAAGTATAAAAACAATTCACCTGCCAGCGGTGAGCACCTGCGAGACAGATGTCAAGGAAAGAATTGGAAATGCACAAGAAACAGATCCCTTCGTCCAGACCGTGACCATGTACCTACAACAAGAACCCGCCGGAGTAAAATATGAAGGCTACTAGATGACCAAAGGAGGTCTGTTCACTTACAGAAGTAGATTTTATATTCCAGATTGTGACGACTTGAAGAGGTTCATACTGGATGAACTACATAAAAGACCCTATTCTGGTCATCCAGGATACCAGAAGATGATCACTGCCACCAGGAAACAATTTTAATGGCCTGGATTGAAGAAAGACATAGCCGAGTACTTAGCCAAATGAATAGAGTGCCAACAGATTAAAGCAGAACACCAACACCCAGCAGGGTTATTGCAACCTTTACCAATCCCCGAGTGGAAATGGGAAACCGTCTCCATGGATTTCATCACTGGATTACCAACATCGACCAAACAGAACTATGCCATTATGGTAGTGGTGGATAAATTGAGCAAGTCTGCTCATTTCATCCTTGTCAAATCAACTTGCAAAGCAATCGATATCGCCCAGGTGTTCATGAAGGAGATATTCAGACTGCATGGTATGCCAAAAGAGATCGTGTCTAACAGAGACACGAAATTTACCTCTAACTTTTGGAAATCACTGATGGATGGTTTAGAGACCAAATTGTTGTTTAGCACCGCCTATCACCCTCAAACCGACGGATAGACAGAAAGAGTGAACCAAGTACTTGAAGACATGCTAAGAATGCATGTAATGCATAAAACCAAGAAGTGGGAAGACTACCTGCCACTGGTAGAATTCGCCTACAACAACGGCTACCAAGCATCCTTAAAGATGAGTCCCTTCGAAGTCCTCTATGGTAGACCGTGTAATACTCCAGACAGTTGGAGTAATCCCGTAAAAAAAAATTCTTTTGGACCCAACATGTTGAAAGAAATGGAACAGCAAGTGACTCATATAAAACAAAACCTGAAGGTCACTCAGAACCGACAGAAAAGTTGTGCCGACCAAAAGAGAACTCCAAGAGAGTTCAAAGCGGGAGATCATGTATATCTTAGAGTTAGGCCCAGGAAGAGTTCCCTGAAAATGGGAGCTTGTGCCAAGTTGGCACCTCGGTATTGTGGACCCTTTGAGGTTCTAGATAAAGTGGGACCTATAGCCTATAGGCTAGCACTTCCTCCCACAGTCAAAGAACATAATGTTTTCCATGTCTCATTATTGAAGAAATATGTAAATGATGCTAACCATATAATTGATTGGTCTGTGATCCAGGTGGAATCGGAGGGATAATTTCTACCAGAACCTCAGTGCATACTGGACAGAAAGGAAACCCCGCTCCGGAACCGAACCATTGCACAGGTCAAGGTGTAGTGGAGACATTTTGGCCCAGATGAGGCTACATGGGAAATGGAGGATGCCATGAGACAGGCATATCCGATTTTGTTTACTTCTGTACATACATGTCATGTTGATAGATAAGA
>ML786970.1:307020-329869 GCA_009831015.1 Picea engelmannii
AACTGTGGCAAACCCAAAAATGTGAATGTGTGATGTGAATGGACCTTGTGAAAAAGGTTGATGAATGTGAATAATATTATATATATATATATATATATATATATATATATATTGCAAGACTGCTGAGAGGGGATATGTTGAAAAAGAGACCACGATGGCTGAAGAAAGGTGGTGGAAGGCACCTGGAAAGGTGGCGTTAACTTCCACCGAAACCGATACCGTATTTGGTCTTCACTGGCCGAAAGAACCAAGAGCGGCTCGTTGTCCCGAATTAAATGTCTCGTAGGCTGGTAGGTAGAGGGCTCCTCATGAGTAATGAGGGATGGGGGTGAACCGCCATCCGTAGAGTCCTCAGGATTGACCACCGCGAGGAGGACCATGCCACATGCAACCTCGTCGGAAAGGAGAAAAGGCAGGGAAGAGTGTGCAGATTGGAAAACAGACGCGAGGGAAGAGAAAGGAGGAAGAACTCTGGAGATATGAAAAGTGAGTGATATCGGAGAAGAAGGAGAGTAACCTTCATTCTTGGTCACTGGCAAACAGAGACGCAGTTTCGCAGTATCGTGGTCTCATCTCGAGGGTGGCTAGTGGTAAATCCGTTGGGAGTCATTGAGCCTACGGTTGGGTGGAAACGAGCACCCCTCTCAGCAGTTGCATCACCTCTGGTGTTTTTTTGATAAGTGTTTTTCATCTTGTATCTTGAAATGTATATTCTGACATCTATGCTGATAAGTTGTGAAATTATGAAGGGTTTCAGTATAAGACTGTCTGTGTGGTGTTTGATCAGAAATGGTAGTTGTATGCCTGTAACAGAAAAACCACGTATGGCTTATGTTTATAGATAAAAGTATATATACGTATATTGAACCAATTCAGACTTCAAGCCTGTTCTCGAGAAATTATTTTCCCTTATCTGTCTCCAGGAATGCCCCATATAGATCTCCCTACAAAAGTACCTTTCTGGACAATCGAACCAAGAGTCTACTGGAGGATTCATTGGCGCAAGTCTTAGTAACTCTGTACGAGGAAGAATGATTCCCTTGAAATCCCGAAATAGCAACGTAGGGATAGGTATCGATCGACGGATGAGATCCCGTCGGAAGATCTGCGGTCATTCACGACCGTTAGGTTGGAGGAAGAAACGAGGGCGTTATATGCCTTAACCCTTTTCCTTTATCTTCGTGAGTAGCGAAGAAATTGGGACCGTAGATCCCCAAGGTTCGTGAGAATATCTGGATCGTTGGTTTTTCCACGTCCAGGGAGCAGTGGAAGAGTGCACAGTGTGGGACCGATCTGAACCGTTAGATCTTAGATAGAAAACCCGACAGTCGTTGGATCTGTCAGGAGATACATGAGGGTTAAGCCCTCGTGAATAGGGGCGAAAGTCCCGAAAGAGGAGTCGGTATCGGGATTTCAGATTTTGGGATTCTGGAAGTCCTGATGACAAGAGATCGGGACACTCCAGGGTGGAAGTCCCGAAATAGGTCTGGACTGTCCGATTAAGGGAGGCCACGTGTCACGAGGTTACCCACTTCGAGAAATCAAAAATCGAGAATTTGGGAGTCCCGTTGACAAGAGATCGAGCTCTCGTATTGATAAGTCCCGAAGGGAATAAGACTGTTGTCTTATGAGAAGTGGTCATACTGGCCAAGGCATAGCTCAGGAGAGGTAGTGTAGTTATGCACAGGCTCCCTATGAGGCAAGTAAAGGCCGAGACCTTTGATACTTAAGAAATCTTCCAAGGAGAAGGAAGAGAAGCGCATGCTCAAGGAGGAGCTACAACTGTCGTTAGATCAGCTGGAACGAAGGGATCTGGATCGTCGAAAATGTACGTCCAGACGCACGCAGAAGAAAGCAGAAACGGACGACAGAGAGAGACTTCGTGGAGAAGTGTCGAAATGTCATGGGCCATTGGATCGTACTGAGTTGCGAGGGAGTTAAGTTGTAGAAGCAGCCATGGGAGAAGCTATGTGGATGGTGGAGACACTTCAAGATAGAAGTGGCGAACAGTCAATAACCGTTGGATCTTGCAGAGTTGCAAGGCGGTTAGGGTCGGTGCAGTCCCGAAGAGGGATGAGTTCGGGATCTCGCATCTCGTGGTTTCACAAGAAGAGAGCGCAAGAGTTGGGTGCTCCAACTCACGAAGTCGCGAAGTGCGAAATCGTGAGGAGAAAATCTGAACCGTTGGATCTAGGAACGGGAGGACTGTTGGGTCAGAACTCCGAGGAGATATCGTATATCGTGAGTTCGAGGGTTCGGAGGTTGGAAGGGGTCACTTTCGACTGTAGAAGTCGCGAAGTGCCGAGAGCCAAGGCTCGTGAGAACACGTGGTACATCCATCAGGTGGGGCCCGCGTGATTGACAGGTGGACACGCGTCACCTGGGAAGGAGTCAATACTATGTTGACTTCTCGCGTCTCGGAGATTCGCAAGATAGGAGAACGAAGGCTCAACGGTCCAACTCGCGAGGTTGCGAGTTGCGAGAAGTGAGAAGAGGAAGTCAATCCATTTTTGACTTTCGCGTCTCGAGATTTCGGAGAAGAAGAGCACGAGAGCTTGACGCTTCAACCTGCAAAGTTGCGAGTAGCGAAAAGTGTCAAAGGGAAGTCATGCATCGCATTTTGCCGAATCGCGAAAAGTCGATAAGCACTTGGTTGGCTTAAGCGTGTAGACACGGGACAGGGTCATGTGGACAAAACCCCAAGGGGGAAACTTTCCACTCGCTAGCCCTGCCGGGGTTTGGTGTTTCGCTGTTTCGAGCTTAGAGAATTGCAGAGTCGAGAGATTTAACGCGCCTGTATCGCTGAGTCGCGAAATGCGAAAGACGCCTAGTTTGTTTGGCCTGTGGTCGTAACCAACGATCACATGGAAGTGGACAAGGAAGGAGCTATCCCGCGCTAGGCCCCCGTAGGCACTTCGGGGAGTCTGTGCCTCGAGAAAAAAAAAAAAGGAGGCGAAAAATCTATATTGCCGTAGTGGGTATTTGACACTAGTAATGACGAAGAAAAGTATTATATGTCTCGTGTACCATATGTTAATGCAGTGGGAAGTTTGATGTATGTGATGGTGAGTACTAGACCAGATATTTCATATGCAGTTGGTGTTGTCAGTCGATACATGGCAAATCCAGGAAATGAGCATTGGGAAGCAGTGAAATGGGTGCTTCAATATCTTAGAGGCACAAGAAGTTATTCTATCACCTATGATGGTTCCAAAGATTCAATTTGCGGTTATGTAGATTCAGATTTTGCAGGTGATTTGGAAAAAAAGAGATCCACTTCAAGATATGTCTTTACTCTTGCAGGAGGACCTATTAGTTGGATGTCAAAGCTTCAAAACATAGTCTCTTTATCCACTACTGAGACAGAGTACATGGTTGCTTCACATGCATGCAAGGAGGCAATTTGGTTATAGGGTTTATTGGGTGAGTTTGGAAGAATGCAGGACAAGGTGAAAGTATTTTGCGATAGCGAAAGTGCTATTCATTTGGCTAGAAATATAGCTTATCACAGTAAGACGAAGCATATTTATGTTAAGTACCATTTTGTAAGACATGTTGTTGATGAAGGTGGAGATTTCTTTGGAAAAGGTCCATACAAAGTGAATTCTGCAGACATGTTTACGAAACTAGTTTTGTTAGAGAAGCTACAGTGGTGTTTGGCTTCCCTTGGCTTGCAGAAAAGGTGATGAATTAATTAAGGGCATGATATATCAGGTAAATTGTTGTCAAGGTGGAGATTGTTGGAAACATGCCAACGAATTTCCTCATGCGGTCACATGCACATGCATGCATCTATGTTAATGTGCATGCATGCAATCTATTTATGAATTGTTCATGTAACTATGTGATCTATTCATGATCAGTTTGTATAACCGAGTGATAGATGTTATATATGTGAGCATACCCATAGAGGTAGTGTACAATGTACAATGTGAGTGCAAGCGTGTGCAAAGAGCAGAGAGCAGAGTGTGTGTGAGGAGACGATGATTGTATGCATATGAAGGCTATTGTAATTTTCCCTTGAATAATAAGAATATTGATAATCATTGCCCGTGGTTTTTTCCCTCATTGGGTTTCCACATAAATCATTGTATCAAGTGTATGATTGATGTGCTTTGTTTAATGCATGTTCGATCTTGCATATTTTATGCTCTATTATATGCTATATTCTGTTGAGTAACAATTACCTCATAAAATAATTCATTGAAAACTTATTGAACCTAATATAATTACTAACAAAATAAAAATTCAAATCAACAATATTAAATTAATAAAAGATTAATACACTTATTTATTATTATTCATTATTAATATTTCTTTATATTAAGTTGTAATGTATTATATAAATATAATAATATAATACTTTAAAATTAATTTTAAATATCATATTTGTTTGTTTTAATTTTTTTCCAAGTCATATTTAAATCTAAAATAATAAAATAAAAATGATGAGAAATAACTGAAGAACAAATTTGTTTTAAATTTAAAACAGTAAACTACTTAAATGTCATTAATACATTATTTATAATGTTATTAATGTAATTGAATTGATGAAATACTAAAAAGATTAAACCATGTAAACATATATTAAATCACTTAAACATCATAAACCATTTAAACATAAATTAAATTACATAAACATTATTAATTTTATTAATTTTAAAGATGTTTTAATTTATAATGGAGTAGAGTTTTCATATACTTCAGAAATTAAAAACTATTAAAATTACAATATAAAATAGAGTTTTCATATACTTCAGAAATTAAAAACTATTAAAATTACAATATAAAATTTGTTTACGAGAGTGTAGATTTTCATAGTGAATCATAATGTATAATATTGTTTAAACTTTCATAAATAAAAGGCATTTTTTTATTATATAAATAATATTTCAATATTTTATACACATTTTATCTTAAATCTCAAGCAACATAAAATATGTTATCATTGTATAATGTAATATTTTTTCATATAATTTAGAAATATAAATTTATTAAAATTAATATATATATATATATATAGATATATATATATATATATATATATATATATATATATATATATATATATATATATATATATATATATATATATATATATATTATTAATAATATTTTCAATTACAATATAGCATTTATTTTTATTGATAATATTTTCATTGTAATTATTTTTAAAATTTTATTTTATATAATCTTTTAAATTAGTTTTTTTTTAATTATTTATTTATTTAATTGAAATTTATATGATTATTAAAAGAGGTTAAAAAATCAACTAAAATTGAAATATGTTGATGAGACCACAATAATAAGTATAATTAATCACAACTTTATGAAAGTTCTTACACGAGCAATTGAGAAGGACATCGTGGCGGTTACTAAAATCTTTCAATTTACCAATATAATATCATGTAGTTAAGTCTACCAAATTAGCATTGTTGGATCAAATTTTGTTATCAATTAATAGTAGAAACTAATTTTTTTTGTTGTTCATTTTAAAAGACTACCGTTTTTACCGTATGAGTTTTTATATTTACCACTTTTATATTATAATTTTTTTTAATGTTTTCCAGTTTTTAATGACACTTTATTGGTGAATTCTCTTCACTTTGTGATATATTTCCTATATGCTAAAAATATTTCCTATATGCTAACTTTTATTTTTTATTGGTGAAATCTCTTTACTTTGTGAAATATTTTTTATATGTTAACTTTTATTTTTTGAAATATTTTTTATATGATTGCTTCTATTTTCTATTTTTGTTAGTGTTTTGATATTGAATTTTATAAAAAAAAAAATTGTTTTTCTTCACAGGATTTGATTTAAAGGAGACGAGATATTCTTGTTGATGAGGGAGCGGCACTTGCCTAATTTGAAAATTTGTTCTTCATGGAGACCTCTGCGTTGGACTCTACAAATGTGTTGGTTGACTACCAAAAGCTAGAGACTAGGTTAACACATAAAAAAATGTTGAAATTGCACAAGAGCGAAGACCAAAAGGCTTTATGGATTTTATTTATTTATTTTTCCATATACAGAATTCACGTTTAAGTATGTTTCTCATATCCATATCTTCTACAACTAAGTTTAATTTTAACAAAATTGAAATAAAAATTAAAACCAAAAAAAAAAAAAAAAACTTCTCATATCCGGATCTTTGATTACTATAAAATGGCAATTAAAAAAAAAGTGAATGAAGTACTTTTCTCTTTTTGATTCACTAAGCAAAAGATAGTTTCTATAAGAAGTGAACTAACTCTGTTTTTATTTTGTAGTTAGATTTAGCATAGAGATAACCGACCTCGATGTCCTTGATGCAAACATAAAACATCTAATTACATTTAAGAAATTGATGGATTGCTTACCTGAACGATATAAGGCTTTGAAACATATTAGGGAACATTTGAGGTGTGTACGACCATTTGAAGGATGTTAAGTGCCTAAACATGGTTGTTGATGCACTTCTTCCATGGTTGTACTTATTAATAATACATGAAGTCTTCCATTTTTAATCCATGGATAACAAACACTTAATTTTAAAACGACAGAAATCATCTTCTGGATATTGAATATCCTTCATATGTTGCTGACCAATCTAGGTTCAGGCCGCTAGGAATCCATCAACTGAGCATGAAACAAGGGATCGGGCCTCCAGAGAGATGTAAGCATGATAATCAAGTCTTCCTCTCCATATTCAATCATTCTTATAAGATGTACTATAGAACCAACCTATATATTCAATCGTTTTTTTCTATATAAACCACTGACCTGCCACCGGCTATGTGCGGTCCTCACCTGTTGCTAGCTCTTCCATTGATGTAAATTGTTGACCAATTCAACTAAAATGAATACAGGTGGTTACTTCCATTAAATGCAGTGTGGCGACATCTCACATACAACAAAATTCCATTATATGCAGTGCAGGGATAGCTCACAGGTTACAATGGTAGTAATTAAAACAATTGGACCATGCTTTCCATTCAATACAGTGCAGGGACAACGCACAGGGTACGACGACCAAGATTTTTGTGAGATATGAACAAAATATGTAGGGACAGATGGCATGTCCGTATTGGAGATGGACATACGACGAATTCTAGTAGAGAGACTCTCCCTTAATAAATCACAAATTCAAATTCAGTGGAAGTAGGGTAGGGTAGGGTATCCTCATTTCGAGGATGGTACTCGAGGTAAACCAGATAATTATATTTTGTAAAGTCGACGCTTTTTCGATAGCTTGCTCATTTAAGAGCTCAACATGTCACTTATAGGAATTGAACCTGGGTGGGGGGGAAACACCCCTCAACAGAAGCCACTCGAGCTAAACCCAATTGACTATATTAAATCTATTTTATAAAAAACTATTATTAATATATTTAATATAAATTATTAATATATTTAATATAAATTATTAATATGTTTAATATGAAGTATCTATATCCCCATATGGGGTGCTAGGCATTCCACCATGCATTTAAACACCATCCCATCCTGCCACCTCTCCTCCAGGTTTCATTTCTCGAGGAGACAATTTATTGGAGATTGGTGTGATGGGAGTTCTCACCCGATGAGTTCAATGGAGCTCTGGTTCAGAGTGCCACCAGGAGTAAATTGGAAGCGTACAATAGAGGACAATGTCCACTCTGTTGTAATTGCGCCCTCAATGCACCAATCCGAGAATATTTCCATATGCTACTCCGTTTTTTAGAATACGCTTCTCCTTCTCTCTCTTTATGAGCGCTTGGCTTCTCCTCTGGAGAGGTTCAAACGTGCCTTGTTCCAGACTGTCTATCTTCTTTCTTTTTTCCTTGCCCTCAGCACTGACATCATGCCTCGTGAGTGTGGTCGCTCCAGCAGAGATCATGATTACTAGTGATATATTGTCGGTTGAGGACGAGGCGTCAATGTTCCTCCAAGAGAGCCAATGCAACTTCCCTCTCAAGAAACTCATTATGCAGCAGAGTAGGGTATTGATATTATCACAACAAGAGAGAATTGTGGTTGTGCAGTCATTAAGGAGGCCTTGCCCACTCAGGCTCATGAATTTACAATGCACTTGGGCCTATCCTATCAGGAGCATACAGTCGATGTAACAAGCCATGCTTTCTGGAACACTCCACCAGAAGGGCATTAGGTATATCTCATTGTTGAAGAAGCACCCATGGTTGTTCCCCTTCAGAGAAGCCATTCGCGTCACGGAGGAGACTCCTAATTCTTCTAGGCTTCAATTCTCTGAGAAGCATCTTAATTTGATCATGGATATATGCCGAAATGTGGCAGACCAGTTATTTCGACATGAGTGCCTCAACCGTTGGTTGGACTTTCTCTTTGATGCTCTGTTAGGTGAGCTTGCTTCCAATCATTATCTGGTATGTCATCAATATTTCAATATAGTTCCATCCTGGCACCAACACACTATTGGAGGCTAAGATCAAGAAAATACTAGTGCTTAATTCCTTTGGTTTACCTTATGTTTTTGTTTGTGTTCATGCTTAAAATCTCCTTAGGAAAGTTTAAATGGATTCCCAGACATCTTTGTATATTCAAACACACTCTGATCTGTCTAGTTCTAGGCACAGAGACAGTATGATCATTTTTCTAGGAACCTCCTTTCTCTTTGATGTTATGTCAAGCAAGTATGCTTCCAATCGTTGTTCAGTATGTCGCCAATCTTTCAATATAGCTCCAACCTGGCACCAACACACTAGTGGAGGTAAAGATCGAGACAATACTGGTGCTTAATTCCTTTGGTTTAGCTTTTGTTTTTGTTTGTGTTCATGCTTAAAATCTCCTTAGGAAAGTTTAAATGGCTTCCCAGACATCTTTTTATATTCAGACACACTATGATATGTCTAGTTCTAGGCATAGAGACAGTATGATCTTTTTTCCAGGAACCTGGAGACAACTCTAGTTTCCATTTTTTTGGAGGCCCGTCACCATGTTTTAAAGACTATGTAATCTCTTGAGTTTCTAGAGGCAATACATATTTTATTTACAAAAAAAAAATATGAAGTATCGATATGTTTGTTTTTAGGTTAATATAAAAATATATTTCCATAAAATGTGATATAAACCAACATAGATCCATCTTAACCCACAATCTATCGATCTTGTAGAGGGATTAAATCCCTAGACTTTACCAGCTTATTTATATGATCTATTATTGATCCAGGATCTTTTCATTGTGACTTATAAAGAATTGCATTAGATGAGCATAAATTAAAGTGCACCATTAAAGAAGGGAAAACTTAGAAATGAAGAGATATGAGCATCAGATTTGAACACAAGAACTTGATAACGGAGTTCGTCCCTGGTGGACTACATCTCTGGGTCCTACTCTCAAATGGGTAGGCTCTTTTATTAACTCAGCAAAAGAATTTGGCAAATACATGAATATACCTCATTCTGAAATCAAGTTGTAGAAATTATGCTCATCTCAGAAAAACAAACATCACCATTGGATTCGTGGCGTCGAATTACCCAAAAATGAGTGTCTCCACACTCCGATCCAACTCTGGGACTCCCAGGCCCAAGAGAAATCCTGTCTCGGTTTATGTGCCCTCTGTACCTGGAATTATGACATCATTCCTCTTGAAATCCATGTCGGATTGTACAGTACCGTCACGCGCGCCTTCCCTTGGCTCTGGACGAATATGCATTTTTAAATAATAAAGGTGGCGGATGTACCAAGGCACACCCCTTGGCGCGTTGGTTAGAGCAGAGTTTTAAAGGCTTTGTACTAGCTGGAGGTTCCGCGGTCAAACCCGCCGGACTCCGTTTTTGGTAGTGGTTAACATATATATATTCATTGTTTGAACCTCCACTATGTTTAGCGGCATGCTAGTAACTCCGCTAACGATTGTACAGATTTGGCATAGTGCACCATATTTGGCGGACCCGCCATTTCTTTTTTTAAAACAAAAATCATTCACGAGCTAACATTGGGAATTCTCGGGATGCCATGTGTCGCCCCATGATTGGACCACATGGAGCCTACTGATATGCCTACTCGTATGCTGACATGGCTCACCCTGTCACTTCGTTACTGACACGTAGCGCTCCCTGGTGGTGCCATGTGGCACTTTTCTATTGGTCCATGTGGAGCCTTGAAAAGTCCATTGGTGGGTGACACGTGGCAGCTTGTGGTGCTGCCACCTGGAATGTTGACGTCAGCATACGTACGATGATGTCGCCCTACCATGTCAGTTGCTGATGTCAACAGTACGGACGATGAGGTATCCCCTACTGACTAGTCCTGGTTGACCGCATCTTTGACCGCAAATATATTTCAAACCGTAACTCTGTTTGACGAGCCATTTTCCCCATTAGAAAGCTTGCGAAGCGCTCTTCCTGGTCATGTTGTTTTCACTGAGTTTTGGAAACTTTGAATTTTTTCCCTTTATCTGTCTATTGAAGCCATTCAAAGTGTTCTGAGTTGCCTCTGTGAGTTCTGAGTTATCTTTAGCCTTCTCTGGATCCTTTTTGGATCATGCCTTCCCACTGAGAGCTTTTTGGACCACTAAAATATTTCATCAATCAACTGGTAAGTGAGGAAA
Source organism: Picea engelmannii (assembly GCA_009831015.1). Classification (NCBI taxonomy): domain Eukaryota; kingdom Viridiplantae; phylum Streptophyta; class Pinopsida; order Pinales; family Pinaceae; genus Picea; species Picea engelmannii. The sequence continues at coordinate 317,575 of ML786970.1, forward strand.
GAGTTCCCTCACTTTTTCCTTCTCGATCCACTTTGTTTTGCTTGGATGGGTGCCCTTTAAGCCTACTCAAAGATAATCAACATCACCCCTAGGTAAAGTCCTTGTCCTCTTGTCCAGGATGATATCTTCATGTAGCTCATCCAAGTACTTAGGTGCAAACTCATCAACTGATGGAATTGAAACTTCCTCATCTTGATCCATGATCATGGGAGGCTCAAAATGTTTCAAGTTCTCAACATTCAGAACTAAGTAAATCTACATATAAGGCGGAAGATCCAAACGAAAAGAATTGGTACCGCTTTTCTCTAAGATAGTGAAGGGTCCATAAAAAATGGGATTGAGTTTCCTGCCTTCACCCTTCAATATCTCCTTGTTGATGTGAAGCCATACCTGGTCTCCAACCTGAAACTGATGATCAACCATGTGCTTGTTGTGTCGAGCTTTATAATGTGCTTGACTTTTCTCCAATTGTTCCCTGACTGCCTGGTGTTTCTACTAAATCCTCTGAATGAACTTATGGTCTCTATCCTCTGTTCGATCTTCATTTACATTGGCATCTCTCCCATACATCAAGTCCAAAGGAGCATTTGGTAAGTACCCAAAACATGTCTCAAAAGGTGAACTCTGAGTGGAGGAATGTAAAGCTCGGTTGTACGCATGTTGTACATAGGGTATCTGTTCATCCCATACCTTGGGATGCTTGCTACAGTAGCCTCGAAGCAAAAGTACCGCTGTTCGGTTTACCACCTCTATCTATCCGTCGGTCTGTGGATGGAAAGAAGTGCTCCTCTTCAATTTGGTGTCCATCATCTTCCACAAGCTAGTCCAAAAGTCCCCAAGGAATTGAGTATCTCGATCTGAGACGATAGATGTGGGTAATCCAAAGTGAACCCAAACATGTCGAAAGAATAGATTAGCAGTCTGCTCAGCAGTGATCTGCTTTTTACAAGGCATCAAGATACACATTTTTTTGAACCTATCCACTACAACATACAAATAATCATGACCCCCTTTGGTCATGGGTAAACCCCCTACAAATTCATGGATATACTCTCCCATGGATGGGATGGAACAGGAAGTGGTGAGTATAGCCCCAGTTTTCTATTAGTGAGCTTACAAGTAGAACACATCACACACCCCTTTACATATTTAGTTACAATTGCTTTCATTTGAGGCCAGTAACAGAACCTTTGTAAATGAGCTATAGTTTTTCCTACCCCAAAATGCCCAGACACAAGAGAAGTATGAGCTTCTCGTATTGCATGGACTCGTTCACTTGTAGGAATACATAGATTTCCAAGATGGTAAAGTAACTTTCCCTGTAGACAATAGTTCTCTACCTGTGCACCAAGGGTTAGCTTCGTATATACTTCTTTAAAATCTTCATCGATGGCATATTTTTCTATATAGCTATCATGAGATAAAGAAGAATTCTTTAAAATAATAGAAGCAACAATAAGAGGTCTAGAAAGCATATCAGCTACCTTGTTACTTGTACCCTTCTTATACTTGATTACCAAGTGAAACTATTGTAGAAAACCCATCCACATATAGTGCTGAGATTGTTTCAATTTGGTCTGTGCTTGAAGATATTGTAAGGGTTGGTGATCTGTATGCATAATGGTTTCCTTCCCTAACAAGTAGTGCTTCCATTTATTTACACTCTTGACTAATGCTTACAACTCTTTATCATATGTAGGATATTTAACAACAACTTGGTTAAAAGTTTCATAGTGGTAACAGATAGGATTACGATATTGCATTAGTACAACACCCATGGCGTATCTGCTGGCATCTGTCTCGATCTCAAAAGGATGTTGAAGATTCAACAGTGATAATACTGGTGTGGCATTGATCTTCCCTTTTAAAGTGTCGAAAGCCTTTTGTTTCTTTCCTTCCCACTGAAAAGTGTTCTTCACACTGGTTAATGCATGTAGAGGATTTGTTATCAAGGAGAAGTTGGGAATGAATCTCCTCCAATACTGGACTACACCTAAGAAGCTTCGAACTTCAGTTACACTTTTTGGCTCAAGCTAATTTACAATTACATCAATTTTGGAAGGGTCAATTTTCAATTTTCCTCCTCCTACAATATGACCTAAGTATACAAGTGCAGTCTTTCCAAATTCACATTTAGACAATTTTACATACAACTTCTCCCTTTGCAAAGTATCCAATACTTGCTTTACATGCCTCACATGCTCATCCCATGTCCCACTAAAAACAAGAATGTCATATAAATATACAATCACAAAGTCATTTATGAAAGGACTAAATACATCATGCATCACACACATGAAAGTTATTGGAGCATTACAAAGCACAAACAGCATAACCAACCACTCAAACAATCCCTGTTTGTTTTTAAAGGCAGTTTTCCATGCATCATGTTCTGCAACTCTGATTTGATGATATCCACTGCCCAAATCCAACTTAGTGAAATAAACAACATTCTTCAATTGATCAAGTAAATCATCTATGCGAGGAAGAGGGTATTGATTTTTCATCGTGATTTTGTTTAAGGCCCAGTAATCGACACACATTCGCCATGTGTCATCTTTCTTTGGCACCATCACGATCGGAGAACCACAAGGAGATTGAGACGAACAAAGTTCGCTCACACAAGAATAATCCAAAATACTTGGAATATAACAAAGTAATCCATGTAGGACTGTAAATAATATATGAGTAGATAAGATAAGATAATAAGATGATTATAATTGAGAATGAAGGCTCGTTTATATACCCACGCAGGGGTTCCCTTTACCAATAGTCATGTCCTTTGAGACATGACCTTTCATTATTAATAATTATTATGTTATGAATATCTATGGTATATGTATATTTATGTTCATAACATTGCCTTCCCTTTAAAAATGTTTTGTCCTCAAAGCATACTTTATGGAAGACTTATCTATTGCTCTAGCTTGTAATTAGTGTCTCATTCTTCTTCATTATTGAATTAGTAATCGTTGAGGACCTGAAACGATAGGATCTTCTAAGCATTGAGCCAAACTGTCGAATTGTAAAGGAGTCTACCCATCCTAATTCAATCTTCTGCAGATTTGATTTTTTATAGGGTTCTTGGAAAGAACTTGATGTATTTCGACTCTCATGATAGTTTCTACTTTGAGCATCACTTGTAGTGGAAGTAATATTCTTCGACATACTGGTCATTTGTTTCTGTTGATACAAGGATTGGCTAAAGTATCGATTTTTGTGATTAGGATGTTGATAAGGCATCCTTGCAACTCGATCCTTACTTCGTATACTTGTAGATTTTTGTTGATTAAATTTTGGAATTGAGTCTTCTTGATATTTCTGGCTTGTTTGTACCTCGACATTTGAAAACATCTTTACATTAGCTGGATTTGCCTCCTTTTGAGTTGTAAGGTTGATTGGGTCTGTCATCGTTTCCTTATCGACTGATGATGTTTTGCAATCTAGCTTTTCTTGTAAAGTCTTCTTATCATGCTTCAACTTTTTAATTTGAGTTAATAAATCTTGATTATGTCATCTTAGTCGTAAAAGTTCTTCCTTATTTTTTGACCTATTGTCTTTTTCTAATTCTAGATTCTCCTTTCTTTCGTCTTTTAAGATTTTAATTTGTTCAAGTAACTTCTGGTTAAGGTTCCTTAGGCAGGAAATTTCTTCCTCCTTTTCGATTGATTTTTCCTTGAGACCTCAATTTTCTTGTTTTGAATTTGTATTCCCTTGCTTCTTGTTTTTTGACTTCTTGATTTTAACTAGTGAATTTTGACTATGATTTTTTAATCGTAATATTTCTTCATCTCGTTCTAGTAAGTCTTGGTCCATTTTTTGTCTTTCGGTCTTTAGTTCTTCATTTTGTGCAATGAATTCTCGAATACGCTCTTTGAAGTAACGATTATCTTTCTGTGTTAACCCATTAAAATATTTTTCCTTCTCAATTTCAAACTGTAATTTTCTATTACTCGCTTTATAATGTCCTAGTTCTCCTTCCAATATTCGTGATTGTATTTCTGAATTATTTTGATATTCTTCCATAATAAATGATTTTTAAATGTTCTTCAATCCGTTTTAGAAAGGAATCCTTATACTCCTTTCACTATATAAATAAATATCTTATATAAAATACCCCTTTTAATAGCTTTTTCACCTTATAATTACACCTTAATAATATACTATAAAATACTTTTCCTTTTCATATTTATATAAAAAGTGTTTTCTCTTTATTATTTGAAATATCCTCTCTCTTATATATATATATATATATATATTTCTTCTTATAACTTTATAAAAGTTTCTTTAACACCCAACAAAAAAAAAAAAATTAAACCTTTTAACTTTATACTTTGAACTTTACTTCAGAATTTCTCTTGAAATATATATATATATATATAAACTTTTTCTTTTTTTTATATATTTTACATCCTCCTTTTTAAAACTTTGTTTTCTTATTTTTACTACATTTATCCTTTTTTAAATAATACTTTTCATTACTTTATGGAAATAATGTTTTTAATTATTTGTTGCTATAACACTTTGGTTCCTTTTACTATTCGAGCATAAATTCAACTTGATGATTGGGCTAACCTTAATTATCAAAGGTTGCAATGTTCGATTGTAAGTGATTTAATACGGATGGAATGTTAAATTATTTTTAACCTTGTAATAGCTTGGAAGGAAAGTTGGTCGTGTGATATGTTAGGCCCGTGATGACATGTACAAACATGTACAACTAAGGTACGGACAAGAACAATAAATCAATTGCAACACATAATCAATTTGTATCGATGCATGTACAGATTTCAGCAAACAGTAGCAGCAGAATGTCAATTTATCACTATGTATGACTGTCAATTTACAGCTTGTACCGATCAATTCGTATGGAGGCTGACAGGGACAGTACGAATATGTGAGGCGGCTGTAAATTGTGGCAGTTGTGGGTCGGTTGTATGGCTGGGACTAGTACGGATTTCGTACAGATGGCAATTACTATGGATGCAAGTATATCAAGCAATTAATTTTTTTAAACAATTAATGTATGGACCAACAATTTGTGTATACGACTAGCAGGTAGTACGGATTTGGTATGGTGTATGGATGCTGAGTGGGATGTACTATACGTTGATTGCAATTAATTTAGTGTATGTATAGACAACAATTATTGTCAATTCATTCAACTGTGTGCACTCTTCTTATTCTCAATCTCTGATTTTCTTCTTAACTTGCAGTAATAGTCTTCTCATATCTAGCGGAATTTTTTTCTTCTATTTTTCTTTTCCCAAAAATTATTATTTTTATTTATTTTTTCTTTATTTTTGGTTTCTTCAAGCTTGCAGCAGAACAACAATTATTTCTTCTAACAATAACTTCTGGTTTTCTTTTTCTTCAACAAAACTTAATTTCGAAATGAAAAGTAGCCAAGGGCCCGTTTATGGTCAAAAGACCAACCAATCAGAGAAACTCTGAAAAAAAACTATAGTTGTAGCCAAAAGCCAATAGATATGTTTCCAAGAGCAACAAAATTTGACCAAAGGTCTAGCAGCCAAGGGCTGAGATCAGACTTGATCTAATACCAAATGAGACGAACAAAGTTCGCTCACACAAGAATTATCCAAAATACTTGGAATATAATAAAGTAATCCATGTAGGACTGTAAATAATATATGAGTAGATAAGATAAGATAATAAGATGATTACAATTGAATTTGAGGGCTCGTTTATATACCCACGCAGGGGTGCCCTTTACCAATAGTCATGTCCTTTGAGACATGACCTTTCATTATTAATAATTATTATGTTATGAATATCTATGGTATATGTATATTTATGTTCATAACAGAAATGAACTGGACCTGATGACCCCTTGATCCAATAAGCCCTATACCTGCTTCTTGATCTATGTCATATCCACAACTGACATCATGTACATGCCCACATTAGGAAAAGGAGAATCCCGCTGAAGATGTATCTCATGTTGGATTTCCCTCCTAGGAGGTAATCCATTTGGTTCCTGAAAAATATCGTCATACTTAGAAACAATATCAATTAATTCATTTTTATGAGATGGATCACACCCTTGGAAAGCGTCGAATGTCCCGACATATTTCTCTCTGACAACCATGAGTACATAACTCTTATTAGTGTTTATGAATCTTTTCAATTGTCCTGCACTAACAAGTGGGATATTTACCCTCATGTTGTGAGATCTAACAATATATTCCAATCCCCCCTTAGTAAGGTGGTATTTTTTCTCATGTCGAAAGAAGACTTCTTTTCTATCATAAATATAAGGATTTCCCAACACTATGCCACATATATCAAGTGGTACAACATCAAAATCAACTTCATCAATCAATTTTGAAGCAATAGCAAATCTTATCCTATATTGTTTGGTGACATTAAGTTTGGCTTTGTCACATACCCAACCAAGAGGATAAGGTATCTATCTTAGTATCTTTAGATACAACTCTTATGTGAAATAACTCATTCCTCTTCCGTTCATCAACATGAGATTCATCATTGGAACTAGAACTAGCATGAAGAGAACATTTACCTTGTACTCCAACCGTTGTGATATTTCCTTCATCTCCTGAATCGAAACCAAGATATTGTTGTACCGTAGAAACGGTATTTGTCTTCCCCTTTCCACCAAACCGTTTCAGTTTCTTTTCTGGTTGTAGTTTCCAGCAGTGTTCTTCATCATGACCGCTCTTCTTGCAATGAGTGCAAGATGGTTTTCCTCCTTCTCTCATCACTGTAGCAGTCTTCTTGTCCTTCCTTTTAAAATTCTTAAAAGTCTTCTGTGGGAAATTGGAAGGTTTCTTTGTGGGATGTTCTTGAACATGTTTCCCCCTATTCTCTAGGTGAGTGGCTTGTACACAAACTTCGTCAAGACTAGTGGGGTTAAACAAGAGCAAAGTATGTCGAATATAACTGTGAAGTGCGCCAATATACTTCATTAAAGTCTCATAAGAATCTAAAGGAATGTTCAATACAACAGATTTCTTCTTAAATTCTTCAGTGAAACTTTGTACAGTTTGTCCTTTACTTTGCCTTAAGGTTTTTCATTCCATCATTGCTTTATGTAAATACCCTAATGAATAAAATTGCTTCATGATCGTTGATTTAAACTCCGACCATGAAGAAAGAAGCTTACCACACTTACTTACGTCCTGAAGCTTTCTCTCCCACCATACGAGAGCGGTGCCATCGAACCGAAGAGAAGCCAGATGCACTTTAACTTCCTCTTCATCAATATGTTGGACACGACAATACACTTCAACCTGTCGGATCCAATTATCTAGCTTTTTAGGATTAGCATCTCCATTAAACATAGGTAAAGAAAATTTTACATCAAGCTTTAATAATGGTTTCTTAAAAGAGGCTTTATGTCTAGAATGATGAGAATGATGCGAATGCTCAGAGGAAGAAGAACTAGAACTCGAAGGTGAAGATGGAGGCTCGGGAGGATCTTCTCCAGCCCCTTGGTTTACCGAAGCATCATCATCTACATGTGCTTCATTTTTCTTTCATTTCTTCTTCATCCTCTTCTCGCAATCTCCATACATTCGCTCGACCATTTTTGACATGCGATAAAAGACCATGTGAAAGTTTTTTTCCTGTTTATCACGCTTGTTCTCTTCTACCATTTTCTTCCTTCTAGATACACGACCAACTTCGGGATTGAAATTCTTTAGAGTTCCTTCACCCTGCTTATGCTTGGCCCTAGTAAGCATTCACACTCAACAATTCAAGTCAAAGATGATTGCTCTGATACCAACATGATCTAGGATCTTTTCATCGTGACTTATAAAGAATTGCATTAAATGAGCATAAATTAAAGTGAACCATTAAAGAAGGGAAAACTTAGAAATGAAGAGATATAAGCATCAGATCTGAACACAAGAACTTGATAACGGAGTTCATCCCTGGTGGACTACATCTCCGGGTCCTGCTCTCAAATGGGTAGGCTCTTTTATTAACTTAGCAAAAGCATTTGGAAAATACATGAATATACCTCATTCTGAAATCAAGCTGCAGAAATGATACTCAACTCAGAAAACAAACATCACCATTGGATTCGTGGCGTCGAATTACCCAAAAATGATTGTCTCCACACTCCGATCTGACTCTAGCACTCCCAGGCCCAAGATAAATCTTGTCTCGGTTTCCATGCCCTCTGTACCTACAATTATGACAGCATTCGTCTTGAAATTTGTGCCAGATTGTAAGGTACAGTTGTGCGCGCCTTCCCCCTTCTCTAGCCAAATAGATATTTTTAAACAATAAAGGTGGCGGATGTACCAAGGCACACCCCTTGGCGCGTTGGTTAGAGCAGAGTTTTAAAGGCTTTGTATTAGCTAGAGGTTCCAGGATCAAACCCGTCGGACTCTGTTTTTGGTAGTGGTTAACATATATAATATATATATATATATATATCTATTGTTTGAACCTCCGCTATGTTTAGCGGCCCACTAGTAACTCTGCTAATGACTATATAGATTTGGCATGGTCCACCAGATTTGGCGGACTCGCCATTTCTTTTTTAAAAACAAAAATCATTCACAGGCTAACATTGGGCATTCTAGGGATGCCACGTGTCCCCCCATGATTGGGCCACGTGGCACCTGCTGATATGCCTACTTGTATGTTGACGTGGCTCACCCTGTCATTGCCATACTGACACATGGCGCTCCCTGGGTGGTGCCACATGGTGTCTCCTGAGGGTGACACGTGGCACTTTTCTCTTGGTCCATATGGACCAGTGAAAAGTCCACTGGTGGGTGACACATGGAAGCCTGTGGTATTGCCATGTGGCATGCTGATGTCAGCATCCAGATGATGACATCGCCATGCCATATCAGTTGTTGATGTCAGCAGTACAGACGATGAGGTGTCCCCTGTTGACTGGTCTTGGTTGACCGCATCTTTGACTGTGGATATCTTTCAAACCGTAACTTCGTTTGACGAGACATTTGCGTCGTTAGAAAGCTTGCGACGCGCTCTTCATGATCATGTAGTTTTCATTGAGTTTTGAGAACTTTTATTTTTTTCCCTTTCTCTGTCTGTTGAAGTCATTCTAAGCGTTATGAGTTGCCTCTATGAGTTCATAGTTATCTTTAGCCTTCTATGGATCCTTTTTGGAATAATTATATACCTCTGTATACTTTACGAGTCAAATCGTTGGGCAGAGGGGCTCTCTTGCCCCACAAACAAGGGGGTCTCATACACCAATTTGGTGTCTAGCTTGGTCGTGACCTTAAAAATTGATTATTATTATTATTATTATTATTATTAAGTTGGGGAAAATTCAAACAAAACAAATTCAAACCAATCTATATTTTTTAATATATTAAAATAATTTATAATATATTAATATTATATAATATATTAAAATATTTTATAATATATTAATATTATATAATATATTAATATATATTAAATTCATTTTTTAAATATATTAAAAAATAATAATATATGAAACTAAAGTAATTATTAAGAACTCCATATACTAGGACCTGCATATATACTATACAATACAATGATTGTTATTCATTCAAAGTATATATATATATATATATATATATATATATATATATATATATAGTTAATCATCTATATTATGATGATGATGATTAACATCCACTAAGACCAAATTGGTCTCTCAGACCTTAAGAGGGTAAGTGATTACTTGCGATTCTTTAGAATTTTGTTTCTGTGCTCGAAAAGCATTAAAAGAAGCTTTTCAAGATCACCGTACTTTTGTTGAGTTAAGAGGTTAGGAAGGTTGGTAGTGTGACAAATATTTTGAAAATGAGATCTAATACAGGTATAGGCTGGAGGGTGGAATCACGAAGGTGGGTTACACTTTCGTGACAATCGGGTCTCCAAAATTTCGAAAAACCTTTTTTCGGCCAAACTAAAAATAGTTTTTGGCCGAAAGATATTATTTTCGGCCGAACTATTTTTCGGCCGAAAAAATAAACGTCAAATCGAACGGTGCAATAACCGCCCCCTCGATTTGTGTGTAGAAATTTGGTCGGTTGGATATTTTCTTTCCGGCAATACGTTTTCGGCCGAAAGATAGTTCGGCCGAAATATTATTCGGCCGAACTATCTTTCAGCCGAACTATCTTTCAGCCAAACCATCTTTCGGCCAAAAGATGGTTTATATATTACCTACACATCGAATTTTCAAAGTTTTCGAAAAATTGTGGTCGCCGAGCGTATTGTGTGGTCGCCGAGCGTAATCGCCTCTGTGAGAGCATTGTGGTCGCCGAGCGTATTGTGAGCGTATTGTGAGGTCGTTGAGCGCAGGCGGAGGACGCCCGGAGGTCGCGAGGTCGTAGGGGTTGCGGAGAGGTCGTGGAGAGGTTGCGGAGGTCGCAGGGGTCGTGGAGAGGTCGCAGGGGTCGTGGAGAGGTAAGTTTCCAATTTAAATGTGTTTAAAATGTTTTTATGCAGTTTGTTTCCAATTTAAATGTGTTTAAAATGTTTTTATGCAGTTTGTTTTTATGGTGTGTATGTTTAAAACTAGCACAACCACATAATTGTGGCTGTGGCTGATGAACGCCAAAAGGCATATTTCATTTGCAAACAAACGCTAGGCTTATTTCATTTCCAAACAAACTTTAATTATTATATTAAAATTATAAACAAACCATAATTTTAACAAAAACCCTAATTAAAGTTTTAAAATGAAATAGTATACTGATATAATTTTACCTTCTAGTAAAATTTACACTTATTACAACTACATACAACATAAATATGAACGCTTGATTTTACATAACTTCTATTATGGCTTAGAGCTCAATGTATTATACGGTTTCTATAGGATTGGGTGTCGGTCACCATTGTTGGCAAGCGAACACAGCAAGTCAAAGAAGAATCCAACAGAAAATAATTTCATAGTGTTTCCATGAATCATGATGAATGAATGAAAATTACTTCAAAAGACTGCAACCACCATTCATCAGACCGCAAATCTTCCAAAATATAAACATGTCTTCCATGTATCAAAAGAGGCAATGCCTACAACACTTGACTTACAGTTTCCATACACGCATAAGTATTCTCTGTGACTGGTTAGTCAAGAGAATTAGTATTTCATTGCTCCAGTTGTTTTAGCTATGCCCGCCTTCTATATCACACGGCAGTTAGCAATTAATGAACAATTAGAACCACTAACCTGTTAAGGTGACATGGACTAAGCAGCGAACATTGTTAAGATTTTAACATCATTACTAAGGCAATATAAGTGAAAAATGACCATAACGAGAATGACCAAAATTTGAGCAGTTATCTATGAACATAAAGTTATTTTGGAGATGAAGTTATAGGCTGCAGTTTGAATGTGTGTACATGACACATACTGATTTGCAAAAAAACATGTTGGAGCATTCATCAATTAGAATGGAACCCCTTTGGAATGCAAAAGCTCCCCATTACTTTATGAACACTTGGTTATAGCGAGAGTTCTAGGCTTATTACTTCATGAGCACTTGGTTATAGCGAGAGTTCTAGGCTTATTACCTCATGAGCACTTGGTTATGGTGGTTTTGATGATATTACATTACAATATGGTTATCAACATTTTTGAATGATTAATTATTATAGGTAGTAATACTCTACTAAGTTCGAAATCTTGAGGCCACTGGTTAATATTAAATCGTAATAAGAATTAAGTTAGCTAGTTGTTAGTTTCACTCGAGGAATTAGTGGTAATATATACTAATACTTCACTCTAGTTTTATCTTCACTTTTAGTGTATATTCCACACTGTAGTAGTATTTTCCATGCATAGGCCATACACCTTCACATTTGCAGGCCGTACTTCATTTTCTGTGATTGCTTGAGTGTGCTTCAATATTGAGAAGAAGAAAGGAGTGATCTGCTGTTCAAAATAGGCAAGAAAAGTGTAGGCTATATTGTTGTAGCTTTTTCTTTCTTACACAAGTTGTACACTTCAGATCTAGGAGATTTACTAGCCATACAGCTGCTGGTTCAAAGCAAACTACAGAGGTCACCTTGTAAGCTTTGATCAAAGGAATGAAAAGCTGATTCGAAGGAGATATACCTGTCTATGTGTTTTATTTCTTCTGCTGTTCATTTTTCAGCTAACGTGTGATTGATGCAATGTTTAGAAATTTAATTTTATGCTGTTAAATAAATTTTGTTGTTGAGTTATTTATTGGAGAACATTAGGACAACAGTCAACTAGGTTTGAAAAATTTACACATTATAGGCCTAGACTTATCTTTGGTTTCTTGTTTGGACCTCAGTTCGATCATATAGCTGTAGAACT
>ML786970.1:354481-419882 GCA_009831015.1 Picea engelmannii
GATTTATATTCCTTCGAATCAAGGAGAGTGCAGTGCCTAGGAGTCATCAAAGACCTGGTGGTTTCCCTGTTTCAGCTGCCCATGAAAAGTGTGGTCATGGATATTGTGGTAGCCGACGTTCCCCCCAAATTCGGTATGTTGTTTTCTAGATCGTGGATCAAAAAACTTGGAGGGACACTACAGATGGATCTCACATACGCCACCATTCCGGTATTCAGAGGGGAACAAAGGAGATTATACAGAGAAGCCCAGCTAGCCTATATTGTCAGTGATGAAGCAGACCCTACAAATCACCCCATCTTTGCACTTGACACTGACTTGGGGTCTAGTTTGTTGTAGCTTACCGATGCCCCTGAAAGCTCTTTACTAATCAGAAAACACCCCAACCCTGATCATCCAATTTCCCCTCAAAGCTCCCCTGTGTGGAAGATGTTTTTTGATGGAGCTTCTTCTAGCGAAGGCGTTGGCGCTGGCGCTGGAGTGGTTTTCATGTCGCCTTGTCAAGAAGTCGTGTCCTTGTCATACAAGCTGGAATTTGAAGCCACCAACAATGTGGCAGAGTATGAAGCTCTTGTTCTGGGTATGAGGGCTGCAAAGGAAATGGGAATTAAAGAGATAGCAATATTTGGAGATGTTGAGTTGATTATTCAGCAGGTAAGGAATGCTTATCATGCCCATAATTCCCGGCTCAGGAATTATCGGAATGAAGTATGGGACCTCATTGATAATTTCTTCTTGGATTTTAACATTTCTTTTATTCCGAGGGGAGAAAATACTTTGGCCGATTCTTTAGCTGTTTCAGCTAGCGTGCTCAAATTTCCTCTACCGCTTATGGTAGAAAATGATGTTGATATAAGATATAGGCCCTCAGTGTCGGACAATGTCAAGCATTGGAAGGTGTTCGAGGATGATTATGAACTCGAAACGTTTCTCCAATCAGTTGACGAATTTTCTGCGTTGCATATTGACCAGGATCCCGACCTGGAAGGTGACCCTCGTCCTGAGGAGTTTTTAAATAAAATCGCTAATCATCAGATCATTCAGCTGCCCAGCAATCACATTCCAAGAGGACTTGTCCCTTTAGAAAGATTGTTCGATGGGAATGATGTGCCAGTAAAGGGAAAGGTCTCAAATGAAGATGCCGATACAACCAAATGCAACATTGGTTCACAGGAGGAGCCTAGATTCGTCAAATTGTCAAGTAGCCTGACCAGTGGACAGAGGGCCGAGTACACGGAGTTGCTGAGAGAGTTCATCGATGTGTTTGCATGGACATACGAAGACCTCAAGACGTATGACACATCTGTCATTGAGCACAAGATCCCATTGAAGGAAGAGGCTAGGCCATTCAGGCAGAAGCTAAGACAGATAAATCCCATGTTTCTTCCCGTCATGGAGAAGGAAGTTAAAAAGTTGTTGGATGCACAAATCATTGTCCCCTTGAGATATTCTGAGTGGGTGGCCAACTTGGTCCCAGTAAGGAAGAAAAGCGGAGAAATCAGGCTTTGTGTCGATTTCAGGAACCTGAACAGAAGCTCAAAGAAAGACAATTACACCCTACCTAATATGGAACATATATTGCAGAGGGTAACTAGTGCATCCAGGATATCCATGATCGATGGGTTTTCTGGCTATAATCAGATATCAGTCATGCCAGAGGACAAGGAGAAGATAGCCTTCACCACTCCTTGGGGCACATTCATGTATGCCAAAATGCCATTTGGGTTGATGAATGCAGGAGCAACATTTCAACGAGCCATGGACATAGCCTTCATCGGAGAAAAAGACCAGTTCGTAGTGATCTACCTAGATGACATCACGGTTTTCTCTAGGTCTGATAAGGAGCACAGGTGCCACTTAAGGAGAGTTTTCTCGAAGTGCCGGAGATTTGGTCTTTCCCTGAATCCCAAGAAGTCCCTGTTCGCTATGATGGAGGGCAAGCTGTTGGGCCATATAGTATCGGCGGAAGGAGTAAGAATTGATCCCAGCAGAGTGGAGGCGATTAAAACCATGTCACTTCCCAGGTCGAAAAAAGAGGTCCAGGCATTTCTAGGAAAGATTAACTTCCTGAGGAGGTTCGTCTCAAATTTTGTCGAGCTAGTGAAACACATCACGACCATGCTCAGGAAGGGAAACGAAGTGAGATGGACCGCTAAGCCCCGGGCATCTTTTGACCGAATAAAAAAGGCATTGACTGAGGCGCCTGTGCTAATCAGTCCTGATTATTCCAAAGAGTTCCTAATTTTCTCCTTTGCTTCTTTTGATACAGTGGCAGCGGTCTTGTTGCAGAAAAATGGGGAAGGGCGTGAGCATCCCATCGCCTTCTTTAGCAGGGCGTTAAGAGACGCAGAGAGAAGGTATGAAATCATGGAGAAGCAGGCCTATGCCTTAGTGAAAGCTCTTAAAGCTTTCAGAGTATATGTCTTGCATTCAAAAGTAACAGCATATGTTCCTTCAGCTTCTGTGAAGGACATCCTTGTGCAGCCCGACGTAGATGGGAAAATAGGTCGATGGATCACAAAAATTCTAGAATTTGACTTGGAGATAAAACCCACCAAGTTGGTTAAGGGGCAAGGTTTAGCCAAGATACTAGCTGAATCTAACTGCAAAGCCTTGGGAGTTAGTTTCATCAATACTCGCCCAGGATCTCAGCAAGCTGAATCACCTAGCCCGCGTTCTCAAGATGGCTTATCACTGGCAGAATGTGCCTGGTATCATGACATTCTATATTTTCTGCAAGAATTGAAGCCCCCCGATGGAATGGGAAAAAGTAAATCAAGGGCTCGAAAGATCAAGGTGGTCAGGTATTGCCTCATTGACCAAATCTTGTACTGGAGAGACCCTCTAGGGGTGTTCCTGAGATGCCTGGACCCACAGGAGGCCCAGAAGGTTATGTTTGATTTTCATAGCGGCCTTTTTGGAGGTCATCATTTCTGGAAAACCACGGCTCACAAGATACTCCGAGCTGGGTATTAATGGCCTACTTTATTCCCCGATGTTTGTAGGGAGATCAGAGCTTGCATCAAATGCCAAAAGTTCTCAGGAAGACAGCAGCTCAAATCGCTTCCATTAAAACCCATAGTAGCTTCGACACCTTTTCAGCAGTGGGGGTTGGACTTCATCGGATAAATTCCTCCTCCATCGAGTGGTCAACACAGATGGATCCTGACTGCAACAGATTATTTCACCAAGTGGATAGAAGTTGTCCCCACCAGAAGCGCATCACACAAAGTAATTATCAGCTTCCTGGAGGATATCATAGCCCGATTTGGCTGTCCCAACAGGATCGTCACCAATAATGCTTCTTCTTTCAAATCTGAACCTCTAATTAAGTTCTGTGAGCAGTTCCAGATCTCGCTAATTCACTCCACCCCCTACTATCCCCAGGGAAATGGTTTAGTGGAATCCTCTAACAAAATCCTGATAAAGATCATCAAAATATTGTTAGAGGATAACAAAAGAGCCTGGGATTCAAAGTTGAAATTTTCTCTGTGGGCCGATCGTGTCACCACGAAGAAGTCTCTGGGCACTTCGTCGTTTCAACTAGTCTATGGAGCAGAGGCAATTTTCCATACTCAGCTCGCCTTACTTGTGGCGAAGTTCTTTCAAGACTACGAGGGAGAACCAGATCATATGATCAGAAGAATTATTCAGATAGTGGAATCGCAGCAGATCAGAGAACAAGTGAGGGACGCAGCTTACAGTCATCAGCAGAAGATCAAACAGGATTTTGACAGAAAGGTCAGGGAAAAGGAGTTCGAGATCGGGGACTTGGTATTTAAGTGGGACGCACCCACACAGGATAAAGGCAAGCACAGCAAATTCGATGCCCTCTGGATCGACCCCTTTAAAATCTCTGAGATTTTCTCCAACAACACATATGGGTTGCAGGATATGGAGGGTGAAGAGGTTTTCAACAGCCCAGTGAATGGGCATTTTCTGAAAAAATGTTTTATTTGAGCCTTAGACGGCTCCTCTGTTTGTAAATATTGTCTTTTAGTTCTTTGTTTAGTTTCTTTTTGCATGTTTTCAGCCTAATAAGTGACTCCATAGCCCAATAGCAAGGCACTGAAGCTGCAGAAGGAGTTCTTAGAGCATCACAGGGATGACTCTATCCCCCATGGAGCCTAATGTTAGCGATAATTCTTGTCATGGGCTTGAGAGCATTCGGGTCTGCAAGTTGCACAAAATGCTCAAGCGCAGCACGGGAGAATCCCTATTTTTCCAAGTAGCAGGTCAAGTGAGCGGGCAAAGTGTCGTCGGCAGCATCCGAGGTCTATTTTGCGAAGCAGATCAACGGTCAGTGGGTAATTTCACTCAGCCAAGTCACGCCAAGTATAGTGCAGAAGTTTTCAAAGAGGTGAACAGTCAGAAGTCTCCGTGGAGAACTCGCGAAGTAACGAGGGTCGTTGATCGCGATCCGTTGATGCGTGGGTTCATTTCTTGAACTCGGGGTTTGTGAGTTCGGAGGGCAGACCATATCCTTTGGTTCCACGAGATCGCGAGTCGCGAGGATTGTGGAAAGGAAAAGAGCCATCGCCTCTCGGGATTTCACAGAGGGAGAGTGCCAAGGTTCGACACTCCAACTCGCGAGGTCGCGAGTTGCGAGAGGCGCCAGTACTTAAGCCTTAGCCGACGGTTACGTGTGGAGGGCACCGACAGTAAAAATATTTATACAGTATCACCGAAGTGTTTTCAGCCATCCGTCCAGAGGGAACACCTGGCAGCAAGTAGATCCATCTCTGCGCCTCGCTCATCGCGACTCCAACGCACAAAAAGAAGCTCCGTTATTTTCGGATGCGCGAGGTGCCGGGAGAATCTCGGACCCGAGACCACGACATCGCCATGAGAAGTAAGAACCGTCAAATCTAGAGGGACGCGTGGCACTAGATTGAGCCGTCTCGACATATCGCTCATCGCGATTTCGATCAGCAAGGATCAGCCCCTTCATATTCGCGAACGCCGAAAAGCGCCATGGGAATAGGCACGTGGTCACAATCCGTGGTCACTTGGAAAAAGAGAGGAGTTGCATAAAGAAGGCTGAAGAGACGAGTTTAGTTACAGAAAGGATCGTCGCGGTCTCCAAGCACCATCGGATCTGATCTCCATACTGTTTCTCGCCTGGAGTAAATGACGACAAGAGCGAGTGGTTGAAACCTCCTTTCATTCATTAAGTGAGGGGATGGAGGGTCTGGCAAACCGTCTACCCGAGGAAGTCCTGTGTATCGGTTTTCTCAAAGACTCCATGCCGAAGTCTTCAACTAGACAGAGAGGTCTGCATACGCTATCCGAACACTTAATAGCTCAGCTACCCTCCTTACAAGAGCCATGCGTAGTTAAGGTGGCATTTAAAGAAAGATATCAGTACGAGTTTGATTAAAGGGACACCCAGCCTTGGGTGACTGAGGCACGCCTCTATGAGGAGAATTTTTCTGAGTATATAAACTCATTCTTTGTATTTTGTAAGTATCGATGGTTGAGCAGAGCTCCCTACTGTAATGTTTTAACAACTATTCTAGCTTTCAGCTTATGCATCTGTATATGAGATTTCTTGTTTTATGACAGACAATTCTTCTTACTCCATCTAATTTTTGTCTCATGCTAAGAGAGTTCGTGATTGACTGAGTCGCACGAGTTATTGCGGTTATGTTATGATAAAAGATTTATTGTTGCATTGCTACATTCTCTGGCGTTGCGTTTGAATGTAAGATGATATCGCATTTGGACGTCTTCTTCCTCAGTCTGTTAGAAACCTACTATTTATAACAGACCTCCACTTTTCTCTTGTACAAGTCTTCCGCCTGTTCACCCTTTACTACAGCTCACTATCTGAAGTTTACGCAAGACCTCACTTGCTAATGCATACCTGGCCTAGTTTCAGAGTTGGAACGCTATTGTTTTGAGTTTCCCGCCATTCGATCACCCATCTATGAACAACCGTGACATAAAACTGATGGGCGTCGGGCTCTGCTCCTGTTAGGATTCCAGGAGTGACTTCCGTCGCCAACACCATGTACTATGATTAACATGGTTCTCTCATTTAATAAGAAATCGCCATGGCCACTTCTGTGGCTACTATTGGCTTCATCAATATGTATCGGGTTCTTCTGATTATGCATGGTTTCTTTATTTAACACAACCCACTATTTATTTATTGTTTTTGGAACAACCCAACTCACCATTATTGTTTTTGAAGCAACCCAATTCACTATTTATGTCTTGGATACACACGTATATGAATATATGAAACCCAGAACAGATTGAGAGCACGACCCTCAGTCTCATTGGGAATATTGTATTCAACATTTTCCTGCAAAGGTCTCTGATTTAAGTCCATTACCTCTGTGCTTGACTGTTTAAATATTTGATCTTTGTTGTTGTATTTTTTTTAATGGATGGTGGAGGTAATGGCGGACACTACAACAGTTGTGGTGGTGGGATCAACAGTGAACAATTTAGCTATAAAATAAAGATATTAGTATGGAGGGTGCTCATATTTATGATCATGACCGTCTAAACTGGTCGACAACTGCAGATGCCATGAAAGGTAGTCATGTTAAGGAGGTGAAGAAAATGATTGAAGATTTTCAATGGATCAAGGTATTATCTCTCACAGGATCCAATTTGAGTATATCTCAGGGAAATGTATTGGCTCCAAGGCCATAGGTTAAGGTCCTAAATGAGCTTAATTCCAAGGATAGAATGGATGCAAGATTAGACTGAGTGATAAATAATATTAAGGGAGCTGATACATATGGGGTTAGTACTGGTTTCGGTGCAACATCCCATCGAAGAACTAATTAGGCAGTTGAACTGCAAAGTGAATTAATTTCTTTTCTGAATGTTGGAGTTTTGGGGAAAAGGGGTTCTAATTTTCTTTCTATATCTACTACTAGAGTTGCAATGTTGTTTCAAACTAATACACTCATCCAAGGCTTTTCGATATCCAATGGGAAATAGTAGAGGTAATGTAGAAGTTTTTTTACTCTCACATTACTCCTAAATTTCCCTTGTGAGGCACCATTATAGCATCTGGGATCGTTTTCCTCTAGTATCTTACAAACCTCTTTTGTGAATCTTACAAACCTCCAGTACCTTAACTTGTATGGGTGCTCCCCTTTGGAAACGTTGTTGCATTCGTTCAGGATTTTAATTCAACTTAAACATCTATGTTTGAAGGGTTGATCCAGTTGACCCCAGGAAGGGAAAACTGGGTAATATTAAAAAGTTAGAAAGCTTAGACCTTTCAGACTGTCAAAAAATGGAAGTATTGCCTCCCCAGGTCACACATCAGTTGTCCCTGGAAAAAAATAATTTGTGGAATACAAACTACCAAGAATTGCCAAGTGATATTGGAAACCTAAGTAACTTGGAAATTCTGAGAGTATCCTTTGAGAAATCCTCTATGAAAATGTTGTCACCTTCACTTGGTAAGCAAATTAACACTCTTTGGAGGGAACTGGAGATGTTTGCCAGACTCCTTTGCAGAGTTGAAACAATTGGCAGATTTCACGATAGAATGTGGAAGAGTAGAGTATTTACCAGCAGGTGTAAGAGAGTTCAAGTCTTAAAATTTTGAAAGTAATAAAATGTCCACTGTGTGAATTGCCATTTGGTAGGGTGGAAAATGTTTGAGGAAAAGATGCATCAGCAGATTAGAGTGGGATCAGATTGTTCGTTCTTTTGTTTACCAGTGTAGATTCATCTTTATATATTGGTTGTTTATATATGTCACTTGTCAACTTCATATTGAATATAGAAATAATTTCACATCTTCCTTATATTTAAACCAGATGTCTAATATATATATATATATATATATATATAGCTTAACATAGAAATATTTTATTTATGATCCACACTCAAATAATTTTTTTCATTTAAGGAATTAGGCATTTCCCTCATTCTAGGAAGTAGTAAGTAAATATTAATGCAATCTTTTATTTTCAGTTACTCTATCTCTCTATATATAGAGTTGATATAGAACTATTTACTCAAGATGAATATTGAAATATTTTACTTATGATCGACATTGAAATATTTTTTTGTTATTAATATTTTTGTTGAGCAAGGAAGGAATTACACATCTTCCTTATACTCGACTGTAAAAAACACCCTTGAACACAACAAGTGCATACTTCTTAGACTCAAACAACTAAACCTGCATGAGACAAATAAAAGAATTATCATTTGGTAAAGGTGTTTGCCCCAACCTTCGTCAGTTGGACATCAACGATTGTTTAGAACCGGTGGAGGTTGGAGCATTTCCAAGAACACTAATATTGTTGGACTTGAATGGGTGATGCATCGAAGAAAATAACAAGGTTTTTTGGTCTAGCAAAACTTAGAGAACTGAACATGAGAAAGTGTGAAGCAGTGGAGGAGTTGCCAGGTGTTGAAACGTTCATATCATTGGTGCATCTTCGGGTTTCTGGATGTTACAGAATTCAGAGCATAAGGGGGTCGACGGAGGCAACTAATCTTTGAATACCAGGCTTTGAAGGTCCTCACAATGATTTGATCGAATTGGCATTGTTTAAAGATTTGAAGTTGTGGAAAGAGGAGTTGCATAAACTGTAGTTGGATGGTAAAGATTTCAGGTGGAGAAACGAACAACACTTAATGAGAAAGTGCTTATGGGGAAAATGAACTACAAGAAAAGGCTGAAGATTTTAATGGGGGAAACGAACGACAGTGGAAGGTTAAAGATTTTAGGCGGGGAAACGAACATCAGTTGGAGAATTTTATGGGAAAATATGAACTCCAATTGAAGGGTGGAGATTTTAGGTGAGAAAACGAACAACGGTCGGAGAATTTTATTGGGGGGGCGGGGGGGGGTGAGGGGGAATCGCAGTTGGAGGGAAAAAATTTCAGCTGGGGGAGCGATCTGCGGTTGGGGACTGGAGTTGATAGGTGGGTGGGGAATGAAGTTGATTATGGGCAGGGGAACAAATTGTTGTTGGGGGCTGAAAATAATTCTGATTCCAAATAACTTCTTTTGAGGCTCTAAATTTTTTTCCAAATATGCATAAAGTCCTCTGCATTTTATGCTACCAAGAATACCATCACATCAACAACTCTTGCGGTTGCACATGAATTAGCAAGCACAAAACAAATTTGGGAAGCAGAAAGTCAAAAAATCTCAACTGAATCACATCGGCAAAAACGCTTTCCATCGATCACACGAAACCCAACAATCGATCATAGGAAGCCTAACACAGGATTGATAGCTATAACAACACATACAAGAACACCACAGTCACCAAGAGGAAGCGTTCTCAATATAACACTCGCAGCCACCCCAACACCATAGTCACCCAAAGGAAGCCTTCTCAATACAACACAAGAAACCACTGAGTGGTCCATTTATTAGCCGTGACAGGGGCTATAGTGGTCTCCGAAGGAAATTATTTGTCCATACAACAAACCAAGCCTAAAAATTTCCATAAGTTTTAGCAAAGTTTGCAAACTTTCAGTGATAATTTGCAAACATTTCTAAGAGGGGGGAAGCCTTTTCAATATGGACCAACGCATATGTTTAGCATGTTTTTTTCTTTCGTGCATGATATTTCACACAAAGGGAATAGGAAATTACATGTGTGGCGATGAACTTCTGAAATGTTGAAAATTATCACACTTTAGATAGATTCATAAATCCCATTTTCATCGAAACAAGAATGTGTAAATTGGGGTTTATTAAGATTGATTCTAATACAAACAGGTTTTGGCCTTTCTACTACAAATTGGATTATGAGTTGCATGGTCAGTATTTCATTTGTTGTTCTAATAAATGGAGAAACTTTTTATTTTTTTCAGAGTGGCAGAGGACTAAGGCAAGGGTGCCCGTTATCTCCATTTTTGTTTATTTTAGTAATGGAGAGTCTTAGCCTACTGCTAAAGAAAGGACAGGCTGAAGGAATTGGGTGAAAGTCTCCAATATTGTTAAGATACTCCATCTCTTCTTTGTGGATGATCCAAAATGGAGCCAAGAAGGTATAAAAATCAAAGTTCTCGGAATCATGTGAAATCAACGCCATTGCATCGGTCTCGTCGCGATGATTTTGTCCATATAATTTTTTCTGCAAATAGACATCGTATGCGAAATTTATCGTGTTTTGATCAATTTCCCAAACAGGGAAAAGGTCAAACTGGTCAAAGTCAACATGACGTACTGCTGACGTCAACAGTATGACAGGTGACATCAGCATGACATCATCAGAACACATGGCAGCACAAGGAGGTGACACATGTCACTCGATTTTGTCATTTTTGGGCTGAGTTGGACCAGTGTGAAAATGACACGTGGCATTGTACAAACGTGACATGTGGCAGTCCATATGTGACGTAGCCCAATGACAGGATGATACGTGGAAATACAGACAATATGTGGTTGTACGAATGCTGACGTGGCAGGGTGACTTGGCAGTACGGATGCTGACGTGGCACGACACATGGTTGTATAGCAGTGATGCGGCAAGTGACATGGCAGTTGACCGTGCATGCTGACTGGGTGATGACTGTACTATACGGGCCAATCACAGGGTGACATGTGGACCAATCAGAGGGAGCAACGTGGCACCCCAAATTTTTCTAATGTTGGCTAGGCCAAAAATTTGGTTGCAACTCCATTGGGCTTGAACCCTTGACCTTCGGTACGAGCAACAGACTAAGCCCCATGTGTTGGCCACTTGAGCAAGTGTGTGGTGTGTTCAAACAAATGGAGAAATATCTATTAAAGATAAAATTTGGTGTGTTTTAGGGGATAGGCCCTGGTTGACGGGGGGCTATCCCGCGACTAGGGGGTAAGTACCAGGGCTAAAGCACAACAACAGGCGCACGAGGGTTAAGGCCAGGGCACATGGCTTACCCATGTGACTAGAGGTTTGGGCTGGATCAGAGGGCTAGGGTCAACACCTAGCCCAGGGCCATATGGCAGTGCCCATAAGACTAGGATCTCGAAGAAAGGGGGCTACGCCCACATTATTTGCAAATTTGGGTTTTCAAACTATATTGTATGATTTTTGTGGATTTTTCAACTTGATTTTGGAGAATATTTCCCATTTTGGGGGGATCTGGAACCCGATTTGAGGCCAGATCTTGGGAGGAAGTTGAGATAGGATCACCAAATCAAATCCTATATAAATAAGAGGTTTTTGACATACCAGAAGGTTCATAATTGCAGAATGATGATGAGTTTATGAAGCTTGAAGCCATTTTTATGAAGGGAAGCCATTGAGGAAACAAACTTTGGAGGCCAATTCCGAGAGCTACACTCAACCTTTTTCAGTGTCGTCAGTTGTGTTAGATTCTTGAGGTCAAGCAGAACACAGCCAGACTAGTTTGTAATCCTTTTGATACATTTCTGATGTACTTTTGAAGCATTGAAGAGAAATAATAAAGCCGCACCCACTGAGACAAAGGCCCAGAGACGTAAGAAATATTGTCGAACTTTGTTAACAACCTTGTTGTTATGGTTTGTTATTCTTTGTGCTTATATTTTGATCTGTATTTCTTTATGATGGTTGCTATAATCTCTCATTAAGTTCTTCTTCTTTCCTTAATTCCTAATTGGTAATTGAACACATGCTTAAAACTTAACCAAGTATTTAAAGATCATTTTCGGATGAAGTGGTATCAGAGAAGGTTGGCAGTTGGATGTTTGAGTTTGCATAATTACCAGGGAAAAGCTAAGTCGTGGTGAAGGCGAGCTTGTAGAAGGAGATCCAGAGATTGGATCGAGAAAGATGACTTCTCAAAGTAAGGAGATGGCATCGGAAGAAGGCATGTCTCAGAATGAGATCGAGTTGCAAAAGACTTTATTTTCCATGTCTGAGATGGTAAAGGTCTTATATGAGGATTACCTAGAACGGAAGAGGCCTTTCCAAGGGGATTCTTCAAAACAAGGAAAAAGTGAAGAAGGAGAGGATCCTCCTAAAACTCCTCCTTCACCTTCTTCTTCTCCATCATCTTCTTCTTCTTCAAGTACAAGTTCAAAATCTACCGCAAGAAAACATTCCCATAAACATAAACATGAAATGTCTTTACTTAAGCTTGATGTGAAATTTGAATTGCCCATGTATGATGGTGAAGTCAATGATGAGAGACTTGATAACTGGGCCAGATAGATGGAAGTTTATTGCAGTGTGCAACAAATCAAGGATGAGGCAACCCAAATAAAGTTGGCATCGCCTCATCTTGCAGGCACAACGCTCATCTAGTGGCAGAGTAAGTTGCAAAATGGCATGCAACAAGTTGGTAATGTATTTCCATCATGGAAAGATTTTGTTTTTGCACTTAGAAAGAAATTTTATCATTTGGGTTATAAGGAGAAATCTTTAATTGAATGGCAAAGTCTTAAACTAAGAAAAGGACAAACAACACAAGAATACCTGGATGAGTTTCGTAATATGGAATTAATGTTAAATATTCCATTACATACACAAGAAACTCTTATGAAGTATATAGGAGGTTTACTTGCACATATTTGTAACACTGTATTTATGTTTGGACCTACTAATCTTGATGAGGCTTCTGTTCAAGCAACATACATTGAAGCAGGGAAAATAGGAGTTGGTGTATCAGGGGAATCGTCTTCAAGGAAAGAGGACAAAAGAAAGGGGAATGGAAAGAAAACAAATTCCACGACAATGAAGGAAAGGAAGCTCTCTTGCAAGCATTGCAAGAAAGAAGGGCATGATGATGACCATTGTTGGAAATTGCGCCCAGAGAAGAGACCAAAGTGGTTCAAAGAAAGGAAAGAAAGGCAAACAGTTGCAACAACCTGACCAACTGACTTGGGATATAATTCAGGTGATGATACTAAAATCACAGCAGTTGGTTTGAAAGGTAAAATTGGTGATAGATATGATTCAAGAAGTAAGTTGTTTCACATAAGGGTGATAATGAAACATACTAAGATCGATACATTGATAGATAGTGGATCTCAAACTAACTTGATTTCAGAGGAAGTGGTTAAACAATTGGGATTGACAACTAAGCTACATCATAAACCTTACTCACTTAAATGGATAAACAACAACCATAAATTGCACATAACAAAGCAATGCACTTTAAAGTTTGCAATTTCATCAAAGTTTGTGGATGAGGTAACATGTGATGTGGTGCCACTCAATGAATGTGGAATGGTCTTAGGCAACCCTTATTTGTATGATCGCAAAGCAATATTCTACAGGGAACATAATCAATATCACTTAACTAAAGAAGGCAATGAATACGTTGTACATTCTCATCACCTAAAAGCAAATCAATCTCTTCAAACAATCGAACAATTAAGGAAGACAACTTATGCAAGCAACACACCTATAATTGTGCCAAATAAAGCAATTAATCTTAAGCATGAACACGAGACGGTTGTAGAATGGAAGTTCAATCATACTTTGCTTCAATATAAGCTAAAGCTGTGCAAGCACATCAAACATATTAGCTCATTTGCAATCATATTTCTGATGTTATCGTTGCTAATGTTTTCAACATGGATAGTAGTGGCTTTAGTAAGATGTGAATGAGTTCAAGTGGCTAACAACATGTTGTCAGTTGTCATGGTTGTTTTGCAATTGATTATGATGAAACACGTGCAGATGGCAGAGTTTAAAGACAAATGACAAGTGGGGTGTCCTATCCCTCACGTGATGACTAGTTAATACTCTTTTGGAGGAGCAAAAGGTCTTAGTGGGGAGGCATGATCCAAAATGGATCCAGGAAGGCCTAAAAAACAAAATTCTCGGAATCAAACGAAACTAGCTTCATTCTGTCGGGATCGTTGCGTTGATTCTGACCATATAATTTTTCTGCAAATGGACACCGTATGCGAAAGTTATCGTGTTCTAATCAATTTCTCAAACATGCAAAAAGTCAAACTGGTCAAAGTCAACAGATCATACTGCTGACGTCAACAGTATGATAGGTGACGTCAGAAGGACACATGGAAGCATGAGGAGGTGACACGTGTCATTCGGTTTTGGCATTTTTGGGTTGAGTTGGACTAGTATAGAAATGACACGTGGCACTATACAGATGTGACACATGGCAGTATGTATGTGACGTGGCCCAATAAAAGGATGACACATGGCAGTACAGACGACAGGTGGTTGTACGTATGCTAACATGGCAGGGTGACTTGGCAGTACCAACACTGACATGGCACGACATGTGGTTGTACGACAGTGACATGGCAGTTGACCATGCATGCTAACTGGGTGTTGACTGTACCATATGGGCCAATCACAGGGTGACACATGTCCCAATCAGAGGGTGCCACATGGCACCTTGTATTTTTCCAATGTTGGCTAGGCCAAAAATTTGGTTGTGACTCCGTCGGGCTTGAACCCCTGACCTCTGGTACGAGCAACGAACTAAGCCCCATGCGCTGGCCAGTTGGGCAAGTGTGTGATGTGTTCAAACAAATGGCGGAATATCTATTAAAGCTGTAGTTTAGCGCGTTTTAGGGGATAGGCCCCGATCAGTAAGGGGCTAGGCCGCGACCAGGGCTAAAGCACAACAGGAGGGTGCGTGAGGGTTAAGGCCAGGGAACATGGATTCCCCATACGACCAAAGGTTTGGGCTGGATCGGAGGGCTAGGGCCAACACCTAGCCCAGGGCCATATGGCAACGCCCATATGACCATGATCCCATAGAAAGGGGGATGCGCCCACATTATTTGCATATTTGGGTTTTCAAACTATATTGTATGATTTTATTGGATTTTTCAACCTGATTTTGGAGGATTTTTCCCATTTTGGGGGGATCTGGAGTTTGATTTGAGGCCAAATCTTGGGAGGAAGTTGGGATAGGATCACCAACTCAAATCCTATATAAATCATAGGTTTTTGATAGACCAGAAGGTTCAAAATTTCATAATTATGATGATTTTATGAAGCTTGAAGCCATTTTTATGTAGGGAAGCCATTGAGGAAGAAAACTTTGGAGGCCAATTCCGGGAGCTACGCTCAACCTTTTTCAGTGTTGTTAGTTGTGTTGGATTCTTGAGGTCGAGAAAAACATAACCAGACCAGTTTGTAATATTTTTGATAAATTTCTGATGTACTTTTGAAGCATTGAAGAGAAATAAGGAAGCCTCACCCACTGAGACAAAGGCCTGGAGACGTAGACAATCTTGCCAAACTCTATTAACAACCTTGTTGTTATGGTTTTTTGTTCTTTGTGCTTATATTCTGATCTGCATTTCTTTATGATGGTTGCTATAATCTGTCATTAAGTTCTTCTTCTTTCCTTAATTCCTAATTGGTAATTGAACACATGCTTAAAACTTAACCAAGTCTTTAAAGATCATTTTCGGATCAGTGGACCATATTCTCATTATGACCAAGGCTTCATTACAGGAATGGAAGGAGATAAGCAATCTCTTAAAATTGTTTTGCAGTGCTGCGAGCCTGAAAGTAAATATGTCTAAGTCTACTTTTCATCATTCTGGTCTCCAAGGGGAGTTATTAGAAAAGTTTAAAGAAGTCTATTCCTACAATTTTATTGATCTCGTTGAAGGCTTCAAATATCTGGGATATTTTATAAAAGCTTAAAAATATAAGATTGAAGAATGGAGATGGATTTTAGCAAAAATCGAAAAAAGAATTGGTCATTGGTGTAATAGATGGTTATCTCTCAGAGGGCGTTACATTCTTATCAAAGTTGTGCTGGAAACTCAACCGGTGTATTGGATGGCACCAGTTGCTATACCAGTCCCTGTGCTCAATAAGATGAGACAATTAATTTACAATTTCCTTTGGTCGGGTTGTAGTGCAAAACAACATCTTCATTTGTGCAGTTGGGACTTGATTTCCAGACCAAAGTTCCTTGGTGGTTGGGGATTAAGGAATATATATATTTTTTAATATAGCTTTGGACACAAACTCCCCGTGGCAAGTGTTGACGAAGGACATAATTTGGCATAGGGTAATAAAATACAAATACCTACCTTTTATGTCGGTTCCTACTTGGTTCAGAACGACTACTATTAGCTTGTCCCCAGCTTCACAAACTTGGAAAAATATCTTAAAATATATACATCTTATTACTCATTGGTTAAGTTGGAGTCCTGGGTCTGGACATTCGGTATTAATTGGGAAAGATTGGATTCTAGGATTGGGGAACTCCTACTTGCTCACTTAAGAACTCCTAATTGCCTTAGAACGCAAAAACATAAGATATCTCTATCAGGCTAGAGGTATAAACAGGCCAGGGGTTATAACTGCACAGTGGAAAGACAATGTCAAACTAGACCTTTCGAGAGATTTGGTAAAGGAAATGGACTTCTTTTGTAGGGATTTAATTGGTTCAGCAGTACAACTTAAGAACAAAGTTGATGAATTAATTTTGGGCAGGTGGAGACAAATATGGTACACTATCAGTAAAAAATGTTTATTTTGCCTTAGCGAAAAAAAATTGGCAACATTTGATTGGTGGTTGGAGGAGGAATATGTGGGCCTGGGAAATTGCATTAAAAATTAGATTGTTCACTTGGCTAGCTGTGGAAAATAAAATCTTAACTTGGGATAACCTACAAAAAAAAGGTTGGGAAGGACCAAATATTTGTCATTTGTGTTCAAGGGACTCAGAGATAGTCTTACAACTGCTGGTCAATTGTAACTTTACTCAATAAGTCTAGCAGAGGATAAAATGTGGGCTTAATATAAAATCTGCTTGGGAAGGTAATAATTTAAATGCATGTTTTGATAGTTGGGTAAAATATGAGCGAAATTTCATTACTCTTCCCTCCATGGTTTGTTGGTTTGTTTGGTTGGAGCGAAATAAGAAAATTTTCGAACATGGAAACCAAACCATCCATTTAGTTGTCATTAAGTCACTGGGAAAAGTGGATAGACACATAAGCTCTCATAAAGTGTACATCCCTCGAAATATCCAACTTCCCAGTCAAGCACTACCTACAGTTGGATGGTTTGATGGTGCAACACAAACAAATGGATTACAAAGTGGGGCAGGGGGAGTGATTAAACTTTTTGACAAAACTATTTACAAATGGACTATCAATTGTGGTCCAGGCACCAACACAAGGGCTGAATTACTAAGTGTTTGGGCGACCCTAATCGTGGCTACTCGTTTGAATATTGATGCTCTTTAGGTCTATGGAGACTCAAAAATAGTAATTGATTGGCTGAACGACAGAGGAAATTTACAGGTCGTCTTTTTAGTCGGCTGGAAGGACAGAATTAGAGAACTCACCAATTCATTTAGTATTATCAATTTCTCTCACATTTGTCGGGAACAGAATTGGGACACACTATCCAAGAAGGCTTTACAGAATTCAGAATGGAAGATAATATATAAGAAATGGATAGATGGAAACAAGGGTCCTTCTCTGTTTCTGCAACTATTTTAGCACGTTTTTATTCAAAATGTTTTTGGTAGAAACAGTTAAATCTACCATAGACAAAGGAGATTAGATACTTTTTTTTGCTTTCACATAGTATTTGAACAGTTCGAGAAAGGAAAGATTATTGTTTAGTTTATAAGTTTTGCGGATGTGCAGGAGTGATGACATCTAAGAACATTTATGAACCTTTTTGTAATTACCTGGCAAGGTTTTTATGGCAATGAGCACACTATTATATTTAATATAATGAGAAATTTTATGTTGGAAAAAAAACTCCATAAACCCCAATCTTACCTAGAAATTTCGTAGTATATTATGATTGTTTATTATTACATGAAAAACTGTAGTGTATTATGATTGTTATAGATTCATAAATCCCATTTTCATTGAAACAACTGCATATTGCAAGAACCCGTAATATATTATGAATGTTTATTATTAAATGAAAATACCTTAGTGTATTATGAGAGAACTTTATTGTTGATGTTTGATTGTTTATGGTGAACTTTATCATTCCATAATTATTTTTTTAATGATTATTAATGATTATCTTTAATTTTTTCAAAATTATATTTTTTGAAATAATTATATTTTTCATGATTATGATTATTAATGATTGTCTTTAACTTTTCAATTATTTATCTAATGATGGATGCTTCATATTTTATAGTATAATGTTATTTGAAAAGTTAACCTTTTTACATGTTATTTTGGTGAAACCAACATTGCGAGAGCTCATAGGATGACAATAACTTCAAATTTTCCTTAATTGTATTCAAGGGGAATGCAAAGGGTAATAGACATTCTTAGGAGGGAGTAGTTATCTTGTGAGAGATTAGAAAATGTGATGCTTGCTTTATGGGAGGGGGCTAGATTTTTGTGGATTGATGTGAATTCTTGTCTTGATAAAGATAATTTTGAGTTCTTTAAATTGAATGGGAGCAATGTAATTAAAGTGCTCCAACTTTTTCTATGTGGATGTATGATGTTGGAAGTATACTTGACCAGCCGGGGTGTTAGTGTCTATTTTTTAAGTCTAGCAATTGAGTTTGGGCCCTTGAGACTCCATAATTGAAGGTGTATTTAACCAATTGAAGGTACTAATGCTTATGTTTTAATCTTGGAAATTGATTTTGGGCCATTGGGACTCCATAGTTAGAGGTGTACCTAACCAACTAGGGGTACATCAAAGGGGTACATCAAAAGCTCGCTTAATGCTCAATATTTTAAACGATAACATAACGGAACCTACATTATAATTTTCCATTTAAACGATAACATACTAGACCCAATGAACTTTTACATGATTATAGTGGAGTAAGCCTTATCCTTGACCTTTTGCATGATATTGGAGACTATTTGAGGGGAGTGGATCAACAAAGACACATTGAGAACAAACTCTTGTAAATTTGCAAAGTGGAATAAAATCCCAAATGCATGCATGGAGAGTTTGTTCAGTGTAGAAAAAGGGAGGGAGGGGGGTTGAAGTGAGCTCGTTCAAATGGAGGAATGAATGAGTTGGGAATGAAAGTAGAGTTAAATGATCTACAGAGCCATAATATCTTGGCACAAACACGAACAGGGAGATTGTCCATCCCAGTTGCTAACAATATCACCTTGTACACACTCGTCAATTGTTTGGACTCCCACGCTTCAATGCAAACTCCTAGTAGCCCCACATATGTTAAAATTTCCACGTGTTATACATTAGTAGCCAAAAGGTGCCTTTAGAGTATACAAAAATAAATAATCGTATATTGTTGTCGTCATTGTTGTCAGAGGGAGCATGACAAGACATTATGACTAGCATCAACATCAAAAGGGTGTACAATATGACAATATGTACAATGTCAAGGTAGATATGGTGGTGCTAGGTGTCATGACAATAAGACATCACATCAAGATCATGGTTGATTAGGAATTCCTATAGAAGGGATGATGTGCAATGGGTGAAGAAGGGCCCAACATATCACGAAATGTGATTTTTTTTTTAAACAAAAGCTATAGATAACATTTTTTATTAATAATTTTGTTTTTGATAAATTTATGTGGACACACTCTATTTTAACATTAATTTGATACAAACGTATTATAACATAGAGGAGAGAGAATTTAACCTTACACCTATCCCAAGTAATCATAATGTGTTGGTTAGTCTCATTTTTATTAAATCTATGATAAAGTAATATTTATTAACATTTCTAGTGATAATTGTGTTTTTGGGTTAACATTTCTAGTGATTTAGTTCATAGTGTTTTGTTTTTTTTTCAATAGAAAATTTGTCCAATTATATTAGTAAATATAATTTGTTTACATCATCAAAATCCATGACTAGGATCGATCCAGGAGACAGACAATACCAAAATGGAGAAGCAAGGTGTTAGTAACAATTCTTGTCCTGGGCACAAGAGTATTCAAGTCTGCAAGTTGCACAAGAAGCGCCCAAATGCAGCACGGAAAAATCTCGTTTCAGGCTTCCAAGCAAGTAAGCAGGCGAAATTATGTTGTCGATGGCCCAGATTTATCCATAGGAGCAGATCGACGGTCGACGGGAAATCGCGGTAAGCGGAGTTGTGCCGAGATTAGCGCGATGGATAGCGCCCATATTGCATGCATGAAAGGATAGCAGTCGTCCATCCAAAGGACGTGTGGCGCGAGATCTAGTCACGTCGGCATTTCGGCATTCGGGAGTTCGAAGGGTGAGGGTTCCATGTCGTTCTACATCTTGAAACCCCGAACCCTGAAGCGCCAAAAGTGCCCAGAGTTGGGCCCATAGTATCACGGAGCAGTCTCAGCCATCCATCCAAAAGGAACACGTGGTGCGCGATTAGACTCCTCGCCTTTTAGCCCATCGCAACTTCGAAGCACAAGGAGAAGCTCCTTCATATCTCCGAGGCACGAAGTGCAAAGAGCGTTCGGGACCCGGGCCCACAGTATCGCCGAATGAGTTCAAGACCGTCAGATCAAAGAGGGACGTGTGGCGCCCAATTAATCCATCTCGGCATTTCGCTCATCCCAACTTTCAAGAGTAGGGATTAGTTCCTTCCTATCCACGAACCCCGAAACGCCAAAAGCGTCGTTGAAAATAAACGCAGGGTCATGGCCCGTGATCACTTGGGAAATAAAAAGAGTTGTGCAAGAGGGGCCAAAGGCATCGAGTTTAGTCACAAAAGGGATCATCGCGATTTCCAGGTGCCATCTGATTTGATCTCAATCCTGGTTCTCGCTTGGAGTAAATGAATGTGAGAAGGGGTAGTTGAAACCTCTCCTCACTCATTAAGTGTAAGGTATGGAGGATCTGGCAAACTGTCTTCCCAAGACGGTCCTGTGTATCGATTTGTTCCAAAGAAGCCATGCCGAGTCCTTGACTAGCCAGAGAGGTCTGCACATGCTAACTCGACACTTAATGGCTCAGCTACTCCCCTTGCAGGAGTCGTGCGCAGTTAAGGTGGCATCTGACGAAGAATATCCGTCCGAGTTTGACTAAAGGGACACCACGCCTTGGATGACTGATCACACCTCTGTTAGGCGATTTTTTCCAAGTATATAGACTCAGTTTTTTATTTTTGTAATCATCAACGGTTGAGCCAAGCTCCCGGTTGTAAAATGTTAATGAAGCACTGTTATTCTGGTTATGCATGGACTCTTGAGACTTCTTGCCTTATGAATGTCAGTTTCTTTCATGTCTTTGTTTACACTATGTTAGAGCAGCTCGGAATTGGAGGATCCAGTCGAGTTGTAACTGTTATAGGATGGTGTAGGTTGGATCATTGTAACAGTTGCATTGTTTCTAATCAGTCCCTGTGATTTTCTTAGCACTGAACGACTTGGAATTGGAGTATTCAGTCAAGTCCCCCTTTCAGTTTCTCGAAGCCCTGAACCAAGAGGATCTTGCATTCAGAGTTTTTCTTCTGCAAAGTGTTGAAAGGCCTATTGTCTAAGGTAGTTTTCTCACTCCTCTCACTAAGTCTTCCACCTACTCATCTTTTAATCAACTCACTGACTGAAGTTAGATCAAGACCTACTTTGTTCCTTACATACCGGACTCAGTCCCCGAGTTAGAGCGATATCTTCCTGAGTCTCTACCCATTTGATCACATGTTAAATCTATCGTGACATAAAACTGATGGGCATTGGGCTCTACTCCTGCAAGCAATCCATGAGTGACTTCTAACGCTAACATTTATGGCGCTGTTGTCGGGGACGAAGTTGAAAATTTTCCCCGAGATTGAATGACATTGAGCCTCTGATTCTGAAGGTGCATCAGGTATCAGAGCCTTTGAAGATTGCTACTGTGCACCTGGCGACTCCATTGTGATGACTTCACTGTGGTGAACCTGCCGTGTTAATTGTGGATTTCAGAGACAGACACACGCGGTCCCATCCACAACTGCCTCTATCTACGCCTAAAACTGATCCAGAGGTAGTTCTCAGAAAAGGAAAGGCCTCTGAAGGTGAAACTTCCACCGCTGAACCAGGTAATCCGCCATCTCCTTCTGTAGGAACTCTATTTTCTCCTTCTCAGTTTCTTAACAGACATTTTTCTAAGGTTTCTTGTTTCCTGAATTCCGGGAGTGTTCCTGTTGAGTTTTCCCCTCCTGTTCTGGGATTGGAGGGAGAAATCCTTGTCACTCCCCTCTCCCCTGAAGCTGTACTTTGGCGTAGACCCAGGACCACAAAAGATTGCCCCACTCCTATATTTACCACTCCTCCTCTTGTTATTGTTGCCACTCTTGCACAAAGAGAAGCATCTGCTGACTTAAGCCCGTTAGCCTTCTCCTTAAATCTCCTATTGTTTCCCATTCCACTTCGAGACTCATTCCCAGTAGCCCCTTCACAAACTCCTTCTCCTCTAGGTTCTCCTCCACCTAATATTCCTATGGCTGGTGCTAATCCCCCTCTAAATAGAATGGATGCCATAGTTGTTGCCAAATATGCTCCCTTAATCCTACCCCATCCTATGAATCCTCTCCCTGCTGGAGATTACTTGAAGTATATGCCCAAGTTCACTGGGGAAGGGGACATAACTGCGGAAGAGCACCTGACTGCTTTCTACAGTTATGCAGACAACCTGAACATTGAAAACGAAGATGTCTGGATGAGAGTCTTCGTCCAAAGCCTGGATGGTGAGGTGAGGAAGTGGTTTAGAGGATTGGCCCCTGAATCTATTGCTGGGATTGAAGCTTTGTATAGTGCTTTCCTAAGGCAGTGGGGAGATAGGAAGGATTTCATGTATTACATGACAAAGTTCAGGTCTTTGAAGAAGATGGAAGGAGAGTCTGTCTCTGACTTCTAAAAAAGATTCAATAAGATGTATAATAAAATTCCTGCTGAGATAAAGCCCTCAGAAGCCTCTGCCAAAATTTCTTATGCTGGTGCGTTTGGCCCCAATTTTTGTCTTCTATTGAGAGAAAGAAGAGCCACCTCCTTGTCTCAAATGCAAGATGCAACCATAGAGGTGGAATCTAATGTATTAGCAGCTGATAGATTGAGGAACAAGGCTGACGCAGACAAGAGAAAGGGAAGATATGAAGCCTCAGTTTCTAGCCCATCGGTGCCCCACCCTCAAGTGGATGAATTGACCAAGATGGTGAAGTCTCTGTCTGCAGAGATGGAGAGAATGAAGGTGGAGGGAAGGCAAGCATACAAAGGCCCTCAAAACGTTGAAAAAAAAGGAGGTTTCAAGAGGCCAAACAATGTTGCTTCCCCGACTATGCAAAGAGAGAGGGCAAGAGATAGAGAAGACCAGAAAATTCAGGCCCCTTTCCAAAACAATTTTGTGGTCGAGGAGGAAGAAGGGGAAACAGATCCGCTTGATCCTAAAATCCACTACTTTGGAGACACTCCTCATTTTCTTCATCTCACTCAATCAGCATATGAGGAGTCTTTCATGGACAGAAAACTAAATGAACTGAGTAAGGGAGACAAGGCTAGTGGCAGCCAAGGCAGGTATAACCTGAGGTCCAAGAAAAAGACAACAGCACCTGATGTTCCTGAGCAGTTCACTAGAACAGAGAAACCTACTAATGAAGTAGCAGACAGTCACAGAGGTAAGAAGGCCCAACCCCTCTCTCCCATAGTCCAGAGTCATGTTCCTGAAATAAGAGAAATCCCGAAGCTTACATCTTCTTTTAATTTTGAACATGAAATTCAAAAGATCAGAATCCTTGTGCCCCTGACCGAATTGATTAAACATGAAGGGTTAAAAAAACGCTTCTCTGAGCTTTTACAGTCTGAGGTCTCATGTCTTCCCACAAACTCCTTCAATTTGCAAGATGAAAAGCCTGCAGTTATTCTAGGTCCTATGGTAGAAGACGGGAATGACTCATCCCCTCCCTTCTACACTTCCTTGAATATACATGACAAGGTGTTGCACAACTGCTTGGTGGATTCAGGGGCTTCTCACAACCTCATGCCCAAAACTGTCATGGAAGAGTTAGGGTTAGAAGTCACTCGAGCCTATCATGACCTCTATTCCTTTGATTCCAGGAAAGTTCAATGTCTAGGAGTTATCAAAGACCTGGTCGTGACCTTGTTTCAGTTGCCCATGAAAAGTGTGGTCATGGATGTTGTAGTGGCTAATGTTCCCCCCAAGTTCGGTATGTTGTTATCAAGATCTTGGATAAAAATACTGGGGGGAGCTTTGCAGATGGACCTCACATATGCTACTATCCCAGTGTTTGGAGGAGAACATAGGAGGCTATATAGGGAAGCCCAATTGGCCTATATAATCAATGATGAAGCCAACCCTACCAACCATCCCATTTTTGCCTTGGACACTGATTTAGGTTCCAGTGTACTACAACTCACTAATGCTCCCGAGCCTCGGAAACTCAGAAAGCCGCCCACCACTTCCCATAAATTTCCTCCCTCCATCACCCCCATCTGGAAAAAAAAATTTGATGGAGCCTTTTCCAGGGAAGGCGCTGGTGTTGGGGTGTTTTTTGTGTCACCTGCTCAGGAAACCATATCTCTGTCATACAAACTAGAATTTGAAGCTACCAACAATGTGGCAGAATATGAAGATCTTGTCCTAGGATTAAGAGCCGTGAAGGAAATGGGAATTCGGGAGGTAGCAGTGTTTGGAGATGCAGAGTTGGTGGTCCAGCAGATCAGAAACACTTATCAGGCTAAGCATCCTCGACTCAGAAGCTACAAAAATGAGGTATGGGACTTAATTGATAGTTTCTTCTCAGCATTCAACATTTCTTTCGTCCCAAGAGAGAAGAACACAGTGGTAGATTCCTTGGCTACATCAGCAAGCAATTTCAAAGTGCCCTTGCCGCCCAAATTTAGATACGATGTAGAAGTAAAATACAAGCCCTCCATACCTGAAAACGTTAAACATTGGAAGGTATTCGAGGATGATATTGAGATCAAGAGATTCTTGGAGACTGTCGAAGAATTTTCAGAGATGCATATCGACCAAGACTCTGTCTCTGAAGAGGAGCTTGATGGGGGTAAGTTTCTGAGTAAAATTGCAGAGCGTAACATTGTACAGCTCCCCAGCAATCATATTCCAAGGGGATCGGTTCCTTTGGAAAGGATTTTTAATAGAAATGATGTGTCATTAAAAGGGGAAATCTCAGAGGATGACGCTGATACAATTCAGTGCAACATTGGCACTGAGAATGAGCCCAAGTTTGTCAAACTATCAAGAAGTCTGACAAAGGAGCAGAGGTCTAAATACGCTGGAATTTTGAGGGAGTTTGTTGATTTTTTCTCGTGGACCTACGAAGATCTCGAAATATATGACACTTTTGTCATCGAGCATAAAATTCCGTTGAGAAGGGAAGCAAAACCTTTTAGGCAGAAGCTAAGATAGATCAATCCTATGCTGTTGCTTATCATGGAGAGGGAAGTGAAGAAGTTGTTACAGGCCCAGATCATTGTACCACTAAGATATTCAAAGTGGGTGGCCAAATTGGTACCAGTAAGGAAAAAGAATGGAGAAATCAGACTATGTGTAGACTTCAGAAACCTTAACAGGAGCTCACGGAAGGATAACTACCCCTTACCAAATATGGAACATATACTGCAGAGGGTAATAGGAGCATCCAGGATGTCCATGATCGATGGCTTCTCTGGCTACAATCAAATCTATGTTCTGCCTGAGGACAGGGAAAAGACGACATTTACCACTCCATGGGGCACATTCATGTATGCCAAAATGCCTTTTGAATTGATGAATGCAGGGGCAACATTTCAACGTGCCATGGACATAGCTTTCATTGGGGAAAAAGATAAATTTGTGGTCATCTATCTGAATGACATAACAGTATTTTCAAAATCTAATAAAGAACATTGTTGTCATCTCAAGAAGGTTTTCCTGAAATGCAAGAGTTTTGGCATTTCATTAAATCCCAAGAAATCTTTGTTCGCCATGCAGGAGGGAAAGTTACTAGGCCACGTAGTATCAGCGGAAGGAGTCGAAATCGATCCTAGCCGAGTTGAGGCAATACGAGCCTTATCAATCCCGAGGTCCAGGAAGGAGGTCCAATCTTTCCTTGGCAAGATTAATTTTCTGAGGAGGTTTGTTTCTAACTTTGCTGAGAAGGTAAAACTTATAACAGCCATGTTGAGGAAGGGAAATGAAGTAAGGTGGACTTCTGAATCGTGAAATTCCTTTGAGCAAATAAAGAAGGCCCTGACTAAAACTCCTGTGCTTACCAGTCCCGATTACTCAAAGGATTTCCTTATTTTTTCCTTTGCCTCCCTGGACACAGTGACTGATGTTTTATTACAGAAAAACGAGGTTGGGCTAGAGCAACCTATTGCCTATTTCAGTCGAGCATTGAGGGATGTTGAAGTCAGGTATGATACTATGGAGAAGCAGGCCTATGCCCTGGTAAAGGCTCTCAAAGCCTTTAGAACCTATGTCCTGCAATCAAAAATCATTACCTATGTCCCCTCAGCCGCTATTAAAGACATTCTTATTCAGACTGACATAGACGGGAGGAGGAGTAAGTGGATAGTCAAGATCCTTGATTTCGACTTAGAAATAAGGCCTACCAAATTAATCAAAGGTCAAGGTTTAGCTAAGCTATTGGCTGAAGCAAATTGCCAAGCTTTGGGGGTAAGTTTCATCAACCAATGCTCAGGAATTCAGTAGGATCAACTATCTGAAATAAACCCTCAAACAGAACCCTCGTTGGCTCAATGTCCCTTGTATAAGGATGTCATATATTTTCTGCAAGAGTAGCGGCCTCCAGATGGCCTACAAAGAAACAAGGCAAAAGCTCTGAAGCTCAAAGCAGTCAGATATTGCCTTATCGATCAAGTTTTATATTGGAAAGACCCCCCGGGGTTGCTTTTGAAATGTGTAGATCCACAAGAGGCTGACAGGATCATGGTTGAATTTCATGACAGCCTATGTGGAGGGCATCATTTCTGGAAAACCACAGCCTACAAAATTCTCAGGGCCGGATACTACTGGCTCGCCGTATTCACTGACGTTTGCAGAAGGGTCAGAACCTGCATCAAATGTCAAAGGTTTGCAAGAAAACAACAGCTCAAGTCTTTGCCTTTAAGTCTTGTGGTTGTTTTAGGACCTTTCCAACAATGGGGCTTAGATTTCATTGGAGAAATTCACCCCGCTTCCAGTGGGAAGCACAGATGGATCTTGACTGCTACAGATTTCTTTACTAAGTGGATTGAAGCTATCCCCACCAGGAGTGCTTCCCACAAGGTAATCATTGGGTTCCTGGAAGACCTCATCATAAGATTCGGCTGCCCAAGTAAGATTGTTACTGATAACGCAGCCTCTTTCAGGGCTGAGTCGTTAGCCAAGTTCTATGAGCAATTTGGGATCAAACTGATTCACTCCACCCCATACTATCCCCAAGGCAATGGTTTAGTAGAGTCCTCCAACAAAAGCCTGATAAGGATCATCAAAAGACTATTGGAGGACAACAAAAAGGCCTGGCATTCAAGATTGAAATTTTCTCTATGGGCCGATCGAGTGACCACGAAGAGATCTATAGGCATCTTCCCTTTCCAATTAGTCTATGGAGTAGAGGTTGTTTTTCCTTCTCAGCTAGCCATTCCTGTAGCAAAATTCCTCCAGGATCATCAAGAGGAGCTTGATGACATGATCAGAAGAATTCATCAGCTAGTGGAAGTCCAGCAGGCCAGAGAGCAGGTAAGGGGAAGAATTCAGGACCATCAGCAAAAGATCAAGCAGGTTTTTGATAAGAAGGCCAAGAAGGAAGAGTTTCAGATAGGAGACCTGGTACTGAAATGGGATGCTCCTAAGCAAGATAAAGGCAAGCACGGAAAATTTGAAGCCCTGTGGATTGGGCCCTTCAAAGTCTTCGAAGTATTCTCGAATAATACCTACAGGTTACAGGATTTGAAGGATCAAGAAGCTTTCCATGGCCCTGTGAATGGGCATTTCCTAAAAAGATTTTTCTATTGAGCCGCACATGGCTCTTTCGCAGTTGTAAATATTGTTTTTCTTTTCGTCTTTAAGTTTTAAATAAATGACCCCATAGCCCAACAGCAAGGCATTGGAACTGCAAAATGAGTTCTTAGAGCATCACAGGGACGACTCTATCCCCCATGGAGCCTAATGTTAGTAACAATTCTTGTCCTAGGCTTAAGAGTATTCAGGTCTGCAAGTTGCACGAGAAGCGTCCAAGTGCAGCACGGAAAAATCTCATTTCAGGCTTCCAAGAAAGTAAGCGGGCGAAATTATGTTGTCGATGGCCCAGAATTATCCATAGGAGCAGATCGACGATCGACGGGAAATCACGGTAAGCGAAGTTGCGCCGAGATTAGTGCGATGGATAGCGCCCATATTGCATGCAAGAAAGGATAGCAGTCGTCCATCCAAAGGACGTGTGGCGCGAGATCTAGTCACGTCGGCATTTCGACATTCGAGAGTTCGAAGGGTGAGGGTTCCATGTCATTCTACATCTTGAAACCTCGAACCCCGAAGCGTCGAAAGTGCCCAGAGTTGGGCCCACAGTATCACGGAGCAATCTCAGTCGTCCATCCAAAAGGAACACGTGGTGCGCAATTAGACTCCTCGCCTTTTCGCCCATCACGACTTTGAAGCACAAGGAGCAGCTCCTTCATATCCCCGAGGCGTGAAGTGCAAAGAGCGTCCAGGACCCGGGCCCACAGTATCGCCGAATGAGTTCAGGACCGTCAGATCAGAGAGGGAAGTGTGGCACCCAATTAAGCCATCTCAGCATTTCACTCATCGTGACTTTGAAGAGCAGGGATCAGTTCCTTCCTATCCACGAACCCCGAAACACCGAAAGCGTCGTTGAAAATAAACGCAAGGTCACAACCCGTGATCACTTGGGAAATAAAAAGAGTTGTGCAAGAGGGGCCAAAGGCGTCGAGTTTAGTCACAGAAGGGATCATCGCAATTTCCAGGTGCCATCTGATTTGATTTCAATCCTGGTTCTCGCTTGGAGTAAATGAATGTGAGAAGGGGTGGTTGAAACCTCTCCTCACTCATTAAGTGTAAGGTATGGAGGATCTGGCAAGCTGTCTGCCCGAGACGGTCCTGTGTACCGATTTGTTCCAAAGAATCCATGCCAAGTCCTTGACTAGCCAGAGAGGTCTGCACACGCTAACTCGACACTTAATGGCTCAGCTACTCCCCTTGCAAGAGCCGTGCGCAGTTAAGGTGGCGTCTGACGAAGAATAACTGTCCGAATTTGACTGAAGGGACGCCACGCCTTGGATGACTGATCACGCCTCTGTTAGGCGGATTTTTTTGAGTATATAGACTCAGTTTTTTATTTTTGTAATCATCAATGGTTGAGCCAGGCTCCCGGTTGTAAAACTTTAATGCAACACTGTTATTCTGGTTATGCATGGAATCTTGAGACTTCTTGCCTTATGAATGTCAGTTTCTTTCACATCTTTGTTTACACTGTGTTAGAGAAACTCAGAATTGGAGGATCCAGTCGAGTTGTAACTGTTATAGGATGGTGTAGGTTGGATCACTCTAACAGTTGCATTGTTTCTAATCGGTCCCTGTGATTTTCTTAGGCTGAACGACTTGGAATTGGAGGATTCAGTCAAGTCCCCCTTTCAGTTTCTTTCACATCTTTGTTTACACTGTGTTAGAGAAACTCAGAATTGGAGGATCCAGTCGAGTTGTAACTGTTATAGGATGGTGTAGGTTGGATCACTCTAACAGTTGCATTGTTTCTAATCGGTCCCTGTGATTTTCTTAGGCTGAACGACTTGGAATTGGAGGATTCAGTCAAGTCCCCCTTTCAGTTTTTGGAAGCCTTGAACCAAGAGGATCTTGCATTCAAAGTTTTTCTTCTGCAAATTGCTGAAAGGCTTGTTGTATAAGGTAGTTTGCTCACTCCTCTCACGAATTCTTCCACCTGCTCATCTTTTAATCAACTCACTAATTGAAGTTAGATCAAGACCTCCTTTGTTCCTTACATACCGGACTCAGTCCCCGAGTTAGAGCGATATCTTCCTGAGTCTCTACCCATTTGATCACCCGTTAAATCTATCGTGACATAAAACTGATGGGTGTTGGGCTCTGCTCCTGCAAGCAATCCAGGAGTGACTTCTAACGCTAACACAAGGGAACCTCATTCTCTTCTACAAATTTGATCACATGTGCCAGAACCAAAAAGGATATGGAAGAGATCAACAAAAGACAAAACTAATACAAACTAAGAGGGATATAACTTCCTACGAGATACACTGGAATAGCTAGTAGATAAGTACCAAGCTATCTAAAACAAAACTTCAATCGAAAGAACAAAAGACTTAGTATAGACTAAGAAATTGCTTGGAACCTTCAACCCCATTAATCCATTGATAAAACATGATCCGACCTTCTGGTTCCCTCAATGACATCTTTAAGAGATGATCAGCTTCAACATTATATTCCTTGTAGATGTGCTCAAAACTGATGTCAAGAAAGGATTTGATTAAATCCTTTATTCTAGACTTCCATCCCTCAATAGTACTTGACTGAAGTCTACCTTTATTGGAAAGACAATCAATCACTACTTTAGAATCGCCCAGGACTTGGACTCTGTGGAAAGACATATGTAAAGCCAACTTGAGTGTTGCCCATACTCCCATTAACTCAACTCTAGTATTTGTGCCTCTCCCACAATTAAAAACCCATCTATAAATTGTTAATTCTGGTGTTTTAAAGACTCCACTAGCCCCATATTTTTGGCCATCTAGCTGGGCAGCTCCATCAAACAATGCTGTGGTAATTACCTTTTTTGAAGAAATCATAATAGAATGCAATGGGGCAGACTTTTGGGATTTTAATCCTCTTTTATGAAGGCCTAAAGTTTTAAAAATCATTGAGTGGATTGATGGCTTATTCTCCTCGAAAATAGTTGAGTTCCTCTCTAACCAAATAAACCAATAGATGTGTGCAACAATCACTGTGGGAATAGACTTTTCTTCCAAGCAGTTATTAAAACACTCATTGAGGGTATTCCCATTCCAAAAAATTTCAAAGATTTGAATCGTGGCCAATCTCTCCCAAACTAGTTTTGCAAAGGAGAAATGAATGAAGAGAAAGGAGATTAGATATTTTTTTTGCTTTCACGTAGTATTTGAACAGTTTGAGAAAAGAAAGATTGTTGTTTAGTTTATAAGTTTTGCGGATGTGCAGGAGTGATGACATCTAAGAACATTTGTGAACCTTTTTGTAATTACCTAGCGAGGTTTTTATGGCAATGAACACGCTATTATATTTAACATAATGAGAATTTTTTTGTTGGAAAAAACAACTCCATAAACCCTAATCTGACCTAGAAATTTCGTAGTGTATTATGATTGTTTATTATTACATGAAAAACTGTAGTGTATTATGATTGTTATAGATTCATAAATCCTATTTTCATTGAAACAACTTCACATTGCAAAAACCCGTAATATATTATGAATGTTTATTTTTACGTGAAAATCCCTTAGTGTATTATGATTGTTTATTTTTACGTGAAAATCCCTTAGTGTATTATGATTGTTTATTATTTGATGACTTTATTGTTGATGTTTAATTGTTTATGGTGAACTTTATCATTCCAAAATTATATTTTGGAATAATTATTTTTTTAATGATTATTAATGATTATCTTTAATTTTTCCAAAATTATATTTTGGAATAATTATTTTTTTCATGATTATTAATGATTGTCTTTAATTTTTCAATTTTTTATCTAATGATAGATGCTTTATATTTTATAGTATAATGTTATTTGAAACGTTAACCTTTTTACATGTTATTTTGGTGAAACCAACATTGCGAGAGCTCATAGGATGAGAGAAACTTTAAATTTTCCTTAATTGTATTCAAGGGGACTGCAAAGGGCAATAGACATTCTCAGGAGGGAGTAGTTATCTTGTGAGAGATTAGAAAATGTGATGCTTGTCTTATGGGAGGGGTGCTAGATTTTTGTGGATTGGTGTGAATTCTTGCCTTGAGAAAGATAATTTTAGGTTTTTTAAATTGAATGGGAGCAATGTAATGAAAGTGCTCCAACTTTGTGTATGTGGAGGTATGATGTTGGAGGTATACTTGACCATCTAGGGGTGTTAGTGCTTATTTTTTAAGCTTAGCAATTGAGTTTGGGCCCTTGAGACTCCACAATTGAAGGTGTATCTGACCAATTGAAGGTACTAATGCTTATGTTTTAATCTTGGAAATTGATTTTGGGCCATTGTGACTCCATAGCTAGAGGTGTACTTAACCAACTAGGGGTACATCAAGAGCTCGCTTAATGCTCAATATTTTAAACGATAACATAATGGAACCTACATTATCATTTTCCATT
Organism: Picea engelmannii; assembly: GCA_009831015.1. Taxonomy (NCBI): domain Eukaryota; kingdom Viridiplantae; phylum Streptophyta; class Pinopsida; order Pinales; family Pinaceae; genus Picea; species Picea engelmannii. Next base: position 386,633 of record ML786970.1, read on the forward strand.
TAAACGATAACATACTAGACCCAATGAACTTTTACATGATTATAGAGTGGAGTAAGCCTTATCCTCGACCTTTTGCATGATATTGGAGACTATTTGAGGGGAGTGGATCAACAGAGACACACTGAGAACAAACTCTTGTAAATTTGCAGAGTGGAGCAAAATCACAAATGCATGCATGGAGAGTTTGTTCAGTGTAGAGAAAGGGAGGGAGGGGGGGTTGAAGTGACCTCGTTCAAATGGAGGAATGAATGAGTTGGGAATGGAAGTAGAGTTAAATGATCTACAGAGCCATAATGTCTTTGCACAAACACGATTAGGGAGATTGTCCATCCTAGTTGCTAACAATATCACCTTGTACACACTCGTCAATTGTTTGGACTCCCACACTTCAACACAAACTCCCAGTAGCCCCACATTATGTTTAAATTTCCACGTGTTATACATTAGTAGCCAAAAGGTGCCTTGAGAGTATACAAAAATAAATAATCGTCTATAGTTGTCATCATTGTTGTCAGAGGGAGCATGACAAGATATTATGACTAGAATCAACATGAAAAGGGTGTACAATATGACAATATGTACAATGTCAAGGTAGATATGGTGGTGTTAGGTGTCATGACAATAAGGCATCACATCAGGATCATGGTTGATTAGGAATTCCTATAGAAGGGATGATGTGCAATGGGTGAAGAAGGGCCCAAAATATCACGAAATATGATTTTTTTTTAAACAAAAACTGTAGATAACATTTTTTATTAATAATTTTTTTTTATATAAATTTATGTGGACACACTCTATTTTAACATTAATTTGATACAAACATATTATAACATAGAGGAGAGAGAATTTAACCTTACACCTATCCCGAGTAATCATAATGTGTTGGTTAGTCTCATTTTTATTAAATCTATGACAAAGTAATATTTATTAACATTTCTAGTGATAATTGTTTTTTTGGGTTAACATTTCTAGTGATTTAGTTCATAGTGATTTTTTTTTTCCAATAGAAAATTTGTCCAATTATATTAGTAAATACAATTTGTTTACATCATCAAAATCCATGACTAGGATCGATCCAGGAGACAGACAGTACCAAAATGGAGAAGCAAGGGAACCTCATTCCCTTCTACAAATTTGATCACATGTGCTGGAACCAAAAAGGATCTGGGAGAGATCAACAAAAGACAAAACTGATACAAACTAAGAGGGATATAACTTCCTACGAGATACACTAGAATATATAGTAGATAAGTACCAAGCTATCTAAAACAAAACTCCAACTGAAAGAACAAAAGACTTATTATAGACTAAGAAATTGCTTGGAACCTTCAACCCCATTAATCCATTGATAAAATGTGATTTGACCTTTTGGTTCCCTCAATGACAGCTTTGAGAGATGATCAGCTTCAACATTATATGCCCTGTAGATGTGCTCAAAACTGATGTTGAGAAAGGATTTGACTAAATCCTTTATTCTAGACTTCCAGCCCTCAATAGTACTTGATTGAAGTCTACCTCTATTAGAAAGCCAAGCAATCACTACTTTAGAATCTCCCAGGACTTGGAGTCCGTGGAAAGACAGATGTAAAGCCAACTTGAGTGTTTCCCATACTCCCATTAACTCAGCTCTAGTATTTGTGCCTCTCCCACAATTAAAAAACGATCTATAAATTGTTAAGTCTAGTGTTTTAAAGACTCCACCAGCCCCACATTTTTGGCCATCCAGCTGGGCAGCTCCATCAAACCATGCTATGGTAATTACCCTTTTTGAAGAAATCATAATAGAACGCAATGGGGCAGACTTTTGGGATTTTAATCCTCTTTTATGAAGGCCTAAAGTTTTAAAAATCATTGAGTGGATTGATGGCTTATTCTCCTTGAAAATAGTTGAGTTCCTCTCTAACCAAATAAACCAACAGATGTTTGCAACAATCACTGTAGGAACATACTTTTCTTCCAAACAGTTATTAAAACACTCATTCAAGGTATTCCCATTCCAAAAAAAATTGAATATTTGAATCGTGGCCAATCTCTCCCACACTAATTTTGCAAAGGAGCAATGAATGAAGAGATGAATAGTATTTTCAATCTCTTGAAGATAGAGATGACACCGAGAAGGTCCTTCCCAACCTCTAATTTTTAGATTTTCCCAGGTTAAGATCATATTCTCCACTACTAACGAGATGAAACATTTTATTTTGAGTTGCAGGTCCCATTTCCATAAAGCTTGTCTCCACCCTAATACTTTTGTTAATCCCTGAGTAGACAACAAAGCCTAATAAGTATTCTTTACAGTGAGGATTCCTGAATTATCGCCTCTGGTCCACAAAAGTCCATCTTCTATGTCTTGGAGATAGGTGTTAGAATATGATGGATGTGCTCGTTTAACCATAGAAAATATCACTATTGTCACCCAACCATAGGCCGAAGACACCCCCGAGAACATTAACCTTGAAAGAGAATCATTCTGGAAGCAAACCCTAGGCTACATAGCCAAACAAAGGGTAGCGCACCTTTCTCCAAGGATAGCGCACCAAGCAAGAGTAACAAGAGCTGATCAGAGAGTCCAAACCATAACCAAGAGATAGTCCAAGCCAAAACCGAAATCTGTTAGCTGCAATAGCTGCAACAACAACTCTCCTCCAAACGTGCACACAATGGCCAACTGCAGTGCACATAAGTGTTGCTTCTGCAGTTTTGAGAATATTGGCCAGAATGAAGACCGACCTCCTGTATTTATACTAATTCTGGCAAACTGCCTGGGCCGACTTCTCATTTTGGGTACTAATTCTTTAGTATATAATATTTCCTTTAGACGACTTCTTCTATGACTTGTCTTCTAGGGTTATTAACCAATTAATTAGGGTTTCTTCTTGCTTCCCAAAATATTCTATTCTCGTCAGGTTTACACGTGGAGGTAAATACCTCCCACAACTACCATAATATCAACACTCCCTCCTAGCTAGGGAGGTATTGAAGGTAATGGTCTTGATCACAAACATACCATTCACTTGGTAGCATCAACACTATCTCATGATTAGATCATGAGCACCATAATCACTATTAGTGTCATCAACTGCATCATCTCTCAAAACCATACTCCATCTGAGTAATCAGACATGATGTTGGATAAGTCACTCACTCCACAGAGTGATTCTTCTAATCTGGACATATGTCCTAGAAGAATAAATGTCCTGGACCATTTTCCGTCTGGGGAAATCTCTGTCCATTGATCATCCATCTAGCTGATAATCATTTCCAACACTACTGATAGTCTTCAAGGCCATTAGAACAATGTCATTCAATAGAACACAATTGTGTCTATCCACAATAGTACACAAATACAATCCAGTGGTACACTACCACACCAAGTAGCACACATATACTTGATCAGTGACATATAGTCACAATCAATGGAACACATCCACCACAGTAGTATACATCCACTGTCCAGAGACATTCAGTCTCCATAACAATCATAACATTTGATATCAACCTGCACAGGAAACATTGTTATGATATAAATTGAATCATATGGGCCATTCTTCCACTCACATCTGTGATATCTGAAAGAGCATCTACCCTCAGAAGGTAAAACATCAACGATGAGCTATCTGGACTATTATTCTCAAGCAAGGAAGAACAACTGTCTCGATTTCTGAGCCTGGACCATTCACCTATTTGGGCCACTCCTCTGACACTAAACAAAGTGCAACCTAGAGGGAATGAGTCTGCCCTAGGGAATGCCTGTCCCTGATCGCTAAACCTAGACCATTCACCTATCTCGGCCATTCCTCCGACACTAAACAAAGTGCAACCTGGAGAGAATGAATCTTTCCTAGGGAATGACTGTCCGGGCCATTTCCTAAGGAAATGAATGTCCTACGCCAACCTCCAAAACAGACCATTCTTTGAAAATGCTCACAACTGTGAGCTTCAAAAGAATGATTGTCCGGTGAGGCGGACCAGTCTTCTTGACCACTACTGAGAGTGACTGTCAAGAAAAGAGACTGTCCTAGACCATTCCCCATGTTAGCCACAAGGGTAATCATTGTCTATGGTACATCAACAATCCATCAAACCATTTTCATTACGAAAATGATTGTTCGATCTGGACCATTTTCCAAAATAGAAAATGCCTGTCCCTCAGAAATCTCAAACCACTTTCTGAACTGGAAAGGAACTGCTCATCCTAGACCATTTTTCGAACTGAAAAATGACTTTCCATAATTCAATAACACATCAGTGCTCCCTCCCAACCTGGGAGTCATCTCTTCCTTTTTCAATAAGGAAGTCGTCTCCACGACCTCCAACTTGAGTATGCAAACTCTTTCATCTTGGACAGAGGCTTTACCAACATTTTTTCTTATCTGCTCATCTGTGGAGATATATATTGGAGAACCGCTTTCTCTTTTCTGGACTTCATCACGGAGAATGTAATGCTTGATCTTAATGTACTTCGGTCTTTCTAGAACACTGGTTTTCTATGAAGTCTTCATATAGCTCTGATCATTGCAGTATATCATAGTGGAATTTAGCTCCTTTGTTTTTTGTTAACTCATAACATCGTGGCAAGGATCAAACTGGAACATATCCATGTGGCACTTCTTCTTTCATCATGAGAGTTTTTCATGGATTAGCAATCCATCATCCTGGACTTCTGAGTAACCATTCTGACTTTTATCATAGAATATTTTCACCACGCTTCTGTTGTGCATGAGAAGCTTTGCACCAAGTTGTTTGAGTCCATACAAAATCTTCTTTCATCTCCATACAAGGGTCTCTTTCTGGTATACCTCAAAGCTTTAAGGTTGCTCTACATGTAAAATGAAACCCATGGATATTGCGGACAATATACTAGCTCATGTAGAGGTATGTCTGGTTTACTGGAACAAGAAATCATCATAATCTTCTCCCTCTATCTGGGAGAACCTCTAGTTCTGGATCTCGTAATGCTTACATTCATAAGTCTTCCATACATTGTTCTTCATCACAGCTTTCAATTCCTCTGCTTGATTTCTTTTAGTGAGTTCATATTAGGCTGGTAGTCTTGTGATCCTCGATACAATGAATGGTTGTTCTAGCTTTTCTTTCTCTTTTGGAATCTTCATGTTCTTCCTCATGTTTCTCTTTAGCTCTTGGGTCCATGGAGTTTTCTATAGATTCCATGCCCTAAAGATTCCAACTTCTTTCATTTATCATAGGATCATGGATGGGGATGGACAACCAGGGATGCTTTGAGGTTTCTTTTTCGAAGAAGACTTCTTCTAAATTCAAAATGAACCCGTGCTTCTTTTCATGGTTGCTACCATGGATAGATACTTCATCAACTTCAATGGATCATTAGGATTAGCTCCCTCCTAATCCTTTATTCATGCATGAATGCATGCTCTTCTTTTGGAAATATATAATTGGCTCCCTCCTTCTAGGAGAGTCCACGCTTTTGTCTGCATACTTATTGCCTTCTGCAAAGTGTCACAAATCTTTTTCCAATTTCCTCTTCTTTATGTCTTTACTTCTTTTGGGTTTCTTCAAGATTGATTATGATTTCGGCTTATCTTACAGTTGTTGCTCATGAAATAGCTTCCACATGAATTGTTACCATGGGTTGTTGATGTACTTCATCCTTTCATGTGTATTTCCTGACTTGTAGTCATTTTGATAGCAATCCTTATCTTGTTGTTCTTTCATAGGTATAGTTTCTCTTTGAGCATATTATCTTCTAAAGAATAGATATGCAAGATATGTACAGAAAACATGGTATGTACAAGAACTATGAAGAGTATTGTTACCTTGTCTTAGAAGAAGAAGTTTGTTTTGTCCTGCTTGGATTTCTTTGAGGGTTCCCTTTCTTCGACAATTGATGCTTCGTGTATTTCCTTCCTTTTCTTTAAATCAGGGCAATGATTCTTGTAGTGACCATATTTTCGACAGTTGAAGCATTGTATTTTTGACATATCTTTCTCTTGATTTGGTTTCTTCCTGGAGTCAAACTTCCTTTTATTCCTGAAATCCTTGAACCTTGTTGTGAAGGCTTGATCATCGTCTTTATTTTGGGGTTTCTCTTTTGCACTGATCCTTGATTCTTCTTGTGCAAAACAAGTCCAAAGTTCTTCAAATATGGGATACTCTTTCCTTGTGTTCATGCTTGCGGAAAATGCATCCCATGTCTTGGGAAGACCATTGAGTACTATATTTACCAGTTCCTTCTCTGAAATGATCTCTTCAATAGCTTGGAGTTGATCTCTTAACTGAGAGATTCTCACAAAGTATGATGTTATGATGTCATCATCATTCATCTTCATGTCATAGAGCTCATTCTTTAGACTCATTACTTGTCCAATGTTTCTAACTGAGAAGAGGTTTGTTAGGGCATCGTACATCTTCTTAGATGAATCAAGATGGGATATGTAGGCTATCAGGTGGTCTTTTATAGAATCCACTATGATACTCATCGCATTGATGGCATTGTCTTTGAACTTCTCCATAACTACAACGTTCTGCGGTTCCTTCTCTTTTCCTTCTTCAAACTCTGGTTCTACAATATTTCCTTTCACGATATCCAACACTTTATTCTTGGCAAGGATGAGATCAATCCTTTTCATCCATTCTCTGAAGTTAGAAGCCCCATCTAACTTTTTTTCTATCTTCGTAGAGTAAGTCGTGGCTACTTTGACTTGGTCAACCCTATATTTGACCAAAAACTCAAACTTGGCGTCTTGGCTTATTGAGAGTACCAAGATATGCGCTAGGCTAGGGCACACTAGTCTATCTGGAAATTAGGTCAATCCCTTCACTTAAGGTTCCTCGACGAGAGGGTTAGGGTTTCTGCATCTGCACCTGCTAGTAACCTAGCGACAATGCTTTGGTAATTTCTCCTACTAGAAACCCTAGCGGCAGTTCTTCAACGAGCTTAGTATCCTTATGGCTATGCTCCCTTCCAGTGGTTAGACTGAATGAAGGAGGTGTGGGCCCATAACCTGTTAGAATATGATGGATGTGCTCGTTTAACCATAGACAATATCACTATTGTCACCCAACTATAGGCTGAAGACACCCCCGAGCACATTAACCTTAATCGAGAATCATTCCGGAAGCAAACCCTAGGCTAGATAGCCAAACAAAGGGTAGTGCACCTTTCTCCAAGGATAGTGCACCAAGCAAGAGTAACAAGAGCTGATCAGAGAGTCCAAATCATAACCAAGAGATAGTCCAAGCCAAAACCGAAATTTGCTAGCTGCAGCAGCTGCAAAAGCATCTCTCCTCCAAACTTGCACACAACTGGCCAACTGCATTACACACAAGTGTTGCTTTTGCAATTTTGAGAATACTGGCCAGAATGAAGACCAACCTCCTGTATTTATACTAATTCTAGCAGATTGCCTGGGCCGACTTCTCATTATGGGTACTAATTCTTTAGTATATAATATTTCCTTTAGTCGACTTCTTCTCTTAGAGGCTAATAACCTAATACAATTCATTCTCTTGAGTCGACTTGTCTTCTAGGGTTATTAACCAATTAATTAGGGTTTCTTCTTGCTTCCCAGAATATTCTATTCTCGACAGGTTTACACGTGGAGGTAAATACCTCCCACGACTACCATAATATCAACAATAGGCACCTGAGTCAATAAGGGCTCTCCGAAATTGGTTCCATTCATCTTCTAAAACTTCTGAAAGGCCTAAATCAATACTAGAGATCCACAAGGAGGAGGAGTGATGGTCCGTGAGCCTCCTCGCCTGTAAGAAAGAGGTGATATTGCATTTTTTTAATTCAAATAGTGATTTCTTGATTCTATAAAATTGGGTGGTTAATATAGCCCCTACTAAAGTTCAAGTCTCACCAAATAACCTACACTAGTAATTGTGTTCATACTTGTGAACACCATAAACACATGCTAAAAAAAAAAAAAAAAAAAATATAATTACATTTAATAATTTAATCTTAGAAAATGTGGTTTGGAAAGATATATACTCTTGATATTTGTTAACCACTATTCTTGATATTTATTAACAATTAATCTCTTTTAAATGTAAATTATGAATGGATGTCCAACATTAAAAACTAATTAATTTTAAAAAAATCTTAAGAAAATATAATTTTTATAAACATTTATTCCTAATAACTATCTTATGAGTTTTGAAATAATTTTTACCATTATAAAAAAATTCTAAAAAATCTTTTCACTACATTTTCTAAAACTTTCTTTTAAGAATTATTATAGCCATAAGTAAAATCAAATAGTAAATTTTCAAAATTTTCATTATTAATTATTAATACCTTTGTTAAATCTCTAAGAAGAAAGCTCATCCATTAAAGTAAGGTGTACAAGATTTTGTACACGATCAACAAACTTTTATTTTCAAAATTACTACAAGAAAATTTAGTATTTAATAATGTGTAAATTTTTTATTATAATTTTAAATAAATTAAAAATTAAGATATGTGAAGTTGTAATATTTTTTATATTTAATTTAATAATGTGTAAACTTTTTATTAAGACTTTAAGTAAATTAAAAATTAAAATATTTGAAGGCTTTGTCTATTAATATTATTCAGGAAGGTTTTCTCATTTGGATTCACAATTTAGCTAAGGTAAGTTTTGTTAGCTTCGAATAAAAGAAAATAAAAAATTTATTGAAAGCTTTGTGAATGTTATTGTTGAAAATTTGCCATGTAACAAGCGGAGTCTTCATATTTTAGCAAAAAGTATTAAGCATAATTATGTGTATCTTAACAAGTGGAGTCTTCAAAAAAGTATTAAGCTTTATTATTATGTGTATTTTCTTTAAAAGTATAGTTATTGATGGTATTTGATATGGGGTGTTTAAATTGTCTTGTATTTGTTGAATTTTGGTAGATGAAGAATTATTGAAATGACATTTTGCATTAATGAAATTGTAATTTTGAATATGTGGTTAGATTTAAAGTTTTAAAGTTATTTTAAAATTAGAGTTTATAAATGTTGAAATTGTAATTTTATATCAAATTAAAATTTTCAATCAATTTTGATTTTAATTGAATTAGGAGGAAAAAATTATTATTTCAATTAAATTTTGATTGAATTACGAGGAAAAAATCAACGAAATAATGAGCGATGTATCCCATGTTGTTGCTATTGACGTTTTTTGTTATAAAAATACTACCTCTTTAAAGCCTTCACAACGACTCCTTGTTATTTTGACCAAGGGTTGCATGGCAACGCAATCCCTGCCGAGTTAGTTGGGAAATACATGTTGTACAATGAAACTTTTTTCCAAAAGAAAATTCCACAAATTATATTAAGAAGATATAATTTTTAGCATCCATGCTGTACAGAATAATCCAGAAAGGATAATGTCATGAACTTTGAACAAAAAAAAATAATCTAAAGACAAATGCATCCTGTCTGATACATACTAAGAAACTCTCACTGAAATGAGAGCAACCAAAGGAGACTGGATCTTTTCCAAGCTAGAGATGATGGTTGAATTCTTCGCAAATCAACAAATTCTGTCTTGAAAGAGGAATACAACAAAATATAGTGTTAATAGATATTGAGGAGGTGACGTTGTAATGAATATAACTAAATGAAACTTAATATAACTAAATGCACAAGTAATGAATATTTTTTGTCAAAAGATAATAATTGAGGGTTGTTTGTTATTCAAAATGTATAATGAACCATAAGCTGAATGAAACTATAATATTCATAAATATAATAATAAATAATATATTAGATAATAAATATAATAATGCATAATAATAAATACATAGTACAACTTTTTATATTTAGATGTGGTGATTGGTGAAATTCATTGATTATGTAATTAATTCTACATATTGAAAGACGTGAAGGGAGCAATAACACTTCAATTCTATCAATCAATTGGAAATGAGAAACACAAATATTTTTATTATATCCAAAAATATATATTTTTTTTCATATGTTAAACATTACATTGCATACACAAATTTATGGTAAAAGGAAAATTAATGTCACATCAAAAACAAACTCATTGCTATAGTCCCATGGCAGGAACTAATAATACCTAGAAATGGGTTGCGTCAGTGATGTGTACACCACTGACATGTATATTGTCATTTGCCTTCATTGTCGCCCTCACAACGATTCCTTGTTATTTTGAATAATACCTGGAAATGGGTTGAGTCAGTGATACCTGCACCGCTGACATGTATACAGTTATTTGGGGCCATGAAATGTATATTCCCCGCTGACATGTATAGGGTCCTTTGGGGCCATGAAATATAAAGTCCTCGTAGAGGATACACACAAGTAGGCCTGGAATTTCAAGGTCACACTGTCTGTCAAACTAAAATTTGATGACAGTGAAATTTCAAGGTCACCCTGTCTGTCAAAATAGAATTTGATGACAACAAAATTTGTCTTTATTTAATAACGGTAGAATTTCAAAGTCTCAAAGTAAAATTTAATGACTGTTAAATTTTTTGAGTGCTCTTCGATTTATGTCTTACATAAATTTATAGAATGTCATTCCTTTTTATTATAAAAAAAAATCTGAAATGTAAAATCCACAATCCATCCATGATAAAATAAAAAATAAAAAAAAAATATAAATATAAATATAAATATAAAATTTTAATTTTTTGAGTGCTTTTCGATTTATGTCTTACATAAATTTATAGAATGCCATTCCTTCTTATTATAAAAAAAAAATCTAGAATGTAAAATCCACAATCCATCCATCTTTAATACATTACCTTGTTCACCAACGAAATTGCCACAAAATGCAAACTGACATTCAAACACAAGAAGCTTAAAGAAAAAAAATAAAAAACCAATCTAATTTGAGGACAACTTCTATCCATTTCAAATTGATAGACCAACTTTCCAAGAATTTGGGTTTTTTCCATTTGGCAATTTTACAAGAAAGTTTAAATGGCAGATTTGTCTAAATCTCATATGGAATTGCAAAGTTGTATAATTAAATAAGGTAATAGTTTTTTAGGCATGTTGAAAGAATTTGAAAAGAAAAATCACCTCACTCTTATAAATCCAATAAATCAAATTACTAACTCATTAACATATAATACTCCATTATAATATATTAAATAATTTTAAATATAAAAAAAATAAAAATAATATATATATATATATATATATATATATATATATATATACTACATTACATATAAATAGATATGAACATTAAGATTGATATACATACTTGTATTGGTAGGCTGTAATTTGTTGAGAGCTGGATGGTTAATTTAGGGAGAAGCATGAAAAGGGAAACAAGTGATTTTTTCAAACTTTGGAGCAACAACAATGGATGTGGATTTTTCGGCATTTCTGTAGGAATCGCTGCTAAACTAGTGTAGGATGGACCCCAAGTCCTGCCTATTTGGCGTATCGAAGTTTTTTTTAGCCATTGTTTCCTACCTTCTTGTCGTATCTTTCCGATCTTTTAGCATATTTCGTAGTTAAGATGGTCATATTATTTATAAATTTATGTGTTAGTGTGGGTCCAATCTCTCCTCGAGTTTCAGATTGATTAGGGGGTTTTAAGGTAGTTGTTAGTACGCCATAACAGTTGACAGAAGGTGCCTTGTTATGAATGGGCCAGAGCGACTGACTCACACTCCATTGGAGGTGTTTCTCGATGGATGTTGAAGTCAACGCTCATATGGGGGAGGCTGACAAAGCCATCTGAAGGCAAGCCAATCTTTTCACCTCTATAGATACGGAAGGGCTTAACGTCAGCTTTAATGAGCTCTGAGAAGCGGTTAAGGACCAAATTACACCGTCTCCTGTGGAAAAGCGTCAGGCTTATTACTGTCACTCTTCACCCACGGTTGTAAGAGGTCTGGAGTCGGGAGCTTCTGAGAAAAAAATTGTTGAATGTCCAGGATTTGCTCGGGAGGCTTCAGGAGTGCATGCAAGCGGTAAAGGGAGGGTGTCTAGGGGGGGTGTCTCGAGGTTTTCCAGAGGGTGAGATGACTGGCATAGGTCCTCGAAGGTATAAATATTGGATCTGAAACAGGTTGAAGCGGAAGCTGGTGCTAGGTGAAGATATCGGGCTGTAAGACATGGTTAGTCTTGCGCTATGTACTCTGGTAGGAAGATTTTCCTACCGGGCTAGGTGAAAGATGCCACTAGATGAGTGGGTTAGTACAAACTGGTGTCCTCTCTTGGGCTATAAGCCAAAAGTGGTTTTTTTGACGAAAGGGTGGTTTGGTTTTCATTTTAAGATGACAGAGGATTTCGAGATGATTTTGGAGAAAGCTTGGAGCTATGATGGTGGAAGTCTGATGCTCAAACGTTGGCAAGTGAGTTTCGATCCTTCTCATGACTACTTTCATCTAAGACATTTCTGGGTGTTTCTTGCGGGTTTGCCTTTACACTTTTGGAATGAAAAAGTGTTGGAAGTGATTGGGAATTCCCTTGGAAAGTTTATCAAAGTCAACTTTGGGGCGCTCAGAGCATCAAATAAAAGGATTGGTAGAATCCTAGTGGAAATCGACATCCACACAGGTTTATTGGAGACCTTGGAGATTGTTTGGCGTGGCTATTATCTGTCCCAAACTCTGGACTATTTATGCATCCCCTTTAGATGCACGCAGTGTCAGAAGACAGGTCATCTGTGGCGGGACTGTGTGGGTATACTTGAGGAGGAGGTCTCGGAAGGAACTTTGTTGGAGAGGTCAATTCACGTCGATTCGCCAGACGTAGAGTTGAGTAGGCTTAGCCCAAGAGGTTATGACTCTGTAGACTTCTCAATGTCGGAGCCGACAGACTCTATTACGGGTAAGCTCAAATTTGTCTGTCCTATACTCTATTATTCTTTATCTGCCTAGGAAAGAAATGTATTGGATCAGTCTAGTTATTTTGGACTGCGAAAGGATCCTATGATTATTCCAAATGACTCTAGGGAGCCTTTGGTTCCCAGGGCCGCGTCAGATGTTCCTATAGGTTCCTTACCGTTTGGAGGATTGGTAGGGAGAGGTTCACAATCCGGGGTATCAACTGACTCCCGGATAGTCAGTGGTCCCCCTGTGGAATTTTTCCTAACTGATGACAACTCTGAGAGGAGTGTGCAAGGAGCTACGAGTTTACTGGGAAGGGATCCCATACGACCAACTGTTTTTGTAGAGGATTGCATTTTACCAGGCTTTAGGGAACCCAAGCTAAGGGATAATGATATTGGTGATGTACTGGAATCCCTTGTCCCTTCCATTAGAGAGGTGCATTCCCCGATTCATTTACCTACTTATCGGGGGAGGTATGTTTACCATAGACCAGATCTTGTTGGGGGTTCAGGGTTTTTGGGCACATCTAAGGGGACCTCTGGGAAATATTTCACGTGGTCTAAGGGTCTGGGAATGGGGATTTCTCCTATAAAGACTAGGAGTGCAAGGAAGAAGGAGGAGGCTATGGGTCCTTCAACTGTGGAGACAAACTTACCAGTCATAAATTATTTTGGGGCACTTAGAGGCTTGAAATCCCTAGCGAGATTGAAATCATGATCTTACTCTCCTTAAACATTAGAGGGGTGGGGGGGACCTTGAAATCTGCCTCCCTTCGAAGACTTCTTCGGAGGATAAGTCCGTACATTTTATTTATGCAAGAAACTATGGTTGAGGAACTTCTTGGCTCACTTGTGTGGCTAGTGTTGTAGGTACTTCGGGGGGCCTTCTTGTATCTTGGAATCCGAATATGTTTGACATTTCTCCTTTTTTATGTTATGGTGGTTTTCTACTAATAGGTACTTGTCTGGAACTAAAACAACTAGCCACTCTGCTAAAAGTTTATGGACCCTATATTGAGAGGAAAGATTTCTGGGAAAAGGTGGTTTCCAAGGGACTTTTGGAGCGCATAAATCTTATACTAGCGGGTGACTTCAACCTTACTTGTGAAGTTGGGGAGTTGTGGGGAGAAGCAACACATATGGACCCTCTGTCATCTTTCTTTAAAGAGCTTTTCAATAAAGCAAGACTGATAGATGTTGCACCAAATGTATTGGTGCCAACTTGGAGGAATTGTCGAAGGGGTACAACAAGTATTTCCAAAAGATTGGATCGAGTCTTAGTTTCTGAAGATCTTATTGTGAGTGTCAGAAAGTATAAATTGTGGGTGTATTATTCATATTTTTCGGATCATGCACTAGTCCTTATAAGGTTAGATTGGCCTACCTTCTCGATGGCTTACCCCTTCAAGTTCAATGCGAGATGGTTAAATGAAAAGGAAGTGCTTTCTATAATGACTAAAGTCTGGAAGGACCCTATACATTTGGCTGAAAGGGATGTTCAATAGAGATTAGCAAATAAGTTGAAGTCCTTGAAGACACTTATAAAAGCTTGGGAAAAAGAGTATAAAAGAAAACATGAGGAAAATCTTGTCCATCTAGAGGGACTTCTGAATGATTTACTCATGGAGAGGCTTCAGAGCCTATTAATAGTGACAGAGAGACCAAAATTAAACTCCTGGAGGCAGAGCAGGACAATTTATTAAAAGAAGAAGAATAAAAATGGAGACTTATAAGTAGAGCGGTGTGGTTAAAGAGTGGGGATAAGAATACAATTTCTTTTCATAATTTTGCTAGCTTCGGGAGGAATAAGAACCATATATGGGAGATCAAGGATGATGGTGGAGAGACTCATACCGGGTTGGAAGCTATTAAAAAATAAGTTGTCAAGTTTTTTTAAACCTTTTATGAGAAATCAGACCAGGTGAATATAAATGATCAAGTTGAAACCGCTAGTATTTTGTATCGTTTTGTAAAAATTGAGGATACAGATCTTCTAGAGCGTTCGTGCACAAAACCGAAACTTTGGGAGGTTCTAAAGTCATTCGCCAAAGATAAGAGTCTGAGTCCCAACGGGTGGACTATGGAGTTCTTTATCCATTATTTTTATTTAGTGGGAGATGACTTACTATCACTGGTGGAGGACTCCAGTTTGCAGGGATCAGTGAATAAATATTTAAATGCAACCTTCCTGACACTTATTCCAAAAGTAAATAATCCTAGTTCCTTCGAGGATTATAGACCGATTTCCTTTTGTAATTTATGTTACAAGTTGATTTCAAAGATTATTGCCAATAGGATAAAGCTTATCCTTTCTCGGTCGTTGTCAGAGGAACAACTAGGATTTCTTAAAGGTAGATAGATCTTGGATGCAATTGGCACGACTCAAGAATGCATGCATAGTATAAAGGTCAAAAAATCAAAAGCTATGATTTTAAAGTTATATTTGAAGAAAGCCTATGATTGTATAAATTGGGATTTCTTGCGCTTGATCCTTATCCAATCGGGTTTCAACATTATCTTTACCAACTGGATTTTAAGCTATGTGACTAGTGCAAATTTTGCAGTTCTGATAAATGGGGAGACCTCCCAAATGTTTAAGAGTGGAAGAGGACTTCGACGGGGCTGTCCGTTATCGCCATTGTTATTCATACTTGTTATGGAAGGTCTTAGCTTACTACTAAAAAAGGGAAAGGAAGAAGGGAAGTTGTCTGGGGTGAAGGTTTCAAGGTTAGTGAAGATATTACATTTATTCTTTGTGGACAATGTGTTAATAGTGACAATTGCATCAGTTGAGGAGTGCTTAGAGATAAAATTAATCTTACCATACTTCGGTAGGGCCTTTGGTTTGTGTATAAATTGGTCTAAATCTATCTTTTACTATTCTGGAGTCTTTGGAGAGACTTTAGAAAATTTAATAGTTCTGTTCCCACACAATTTCGAGGAACTTTCCAAAGGCTTACGATACCTTGGATATTTTCTAAAGGCTGATGCATATAAACCGGTGGACTGGCGATGGCTTGTCTCTAAAATAGAAGAAAGAATAAGAGTGTGGTGTAATAGATGGTTATATCTGGGGGGACGATTTACACTGGTAAAATCGGTGCTCGAAAGCCAACCTGTGTACTGGATGGATTTGGCGGTTATACCTACTTCCATTTTGCAAAACATTCAGAGTTTGATGTTTAGCTTTATGTGGTCGGGTGATGTGGGAAAGAAGCACTTCCACCTGTGTAGTTGGGAACTCATAGCAAAGCCAAAGCATTTGGGAGGATGGGGTATTCGAAACATCTTTCTATTCAATAGTGCTTTGGCTGCAAACTCATTGTGGTGCGTTTTAAGGAAGGATGGGGTGTGGAGCACGGTGATAAAGGATAAGTACATTCCTCATTGTTCCATAGTTACTTGGCTAAGGTCGACAACAAATATTGTTTTGTCTGCCTCACAAACTTGGAGGAATTTGTTGAAATCATTGCACCTGATTACTCATTGGCTCTATTGGAGACCGGGTTCGGGTCACTTGGTGCAAATTGGTCTTGATAGTATTTTGGGTTTGGGGAAGGCCTCTTTCTTTTCAAGCCATCTTCTATTTGAATTAATAAGGAAACATGTGGTATATCTTTATCAAGATTTCGGAGTAGGTAGGCCGAGATTACTCTCAGATTATTGGAAAATAGGTGAAGAGCTTGGTCTTGTTGGGATCCTAGCAGAGGAATGGGATGTATTCCGTAAGAACCTGAGTAGCGTGGGGATACAACTACAAAATACTGATGATGTGCTCATTTGGTCGGGAGGAGATAGATCGGGAAGCATTTATGTAAAAAATATATATCTCGCCCTTGCAAACAAATATTGGCCAATTGGTGTTGGGGGATGGATAAGACACATGTGGAAATGGGATTTGGCGCAAAAGATAAAACTTTTTATTTGGTTATCTATGGAGAATAAAACTCTTACTTGGGACTCTTTGCAAAGGCAGGGATGGCAGGGACCAAATATTTGTTTTTTGTATTTCAAAGAGGCTGAATCTGTGTGTCACCTTTTTGTTTCTTGCAGCTTCTTTCAGGAGGTGTGGAACATGTTTTTTAAAGACTTTGATATTATGACTGCTTGGGAAGGCAATTCTTTCGGTGATTTCTTTGAGAATTGGCATAAAAAGGAGGCATCTTACCTAACACTTCCTTCCATCATCTGCTAGTTTGTATGGCTGGAGAGGAATAAATAGATATTTGAAGGAAGAAAACCATCGATCTTCTCTGTTGTTTCAAAATTTAAATCCCTTCTCCCCTCGGTGACTCTGGTTAAGAAAGTAAAAGTATGCATTACTCAGTCCCCTTGCCTTATTACTCCAATAGTGTGTTGGTTCAATGAGGCTGCACACTTAAGCGATCTTAGGTGTGGGGCGAGAGGTCTTATAAAGATCAGTGAAAATTCAGTTTATAAGTGGACCTTCATCCGTGGACAGGGGACAAACATGAGGGCCGAACTGATGGGAGCATGGGCGACTCTTTTCTTAGCGCAGTGATTGAATCTTGATGTGTTCCAGGTAATTGGTGACTGAAAGATAATCATTGAGTGGCTGAAGGACAGAGGCAAACTACAGATCACTTCCTTGATGGGTTGGATGGATAGAATAAAATTGCTAAAAAACACGTTCAGAGAGATACACTTCACCCATGTCTACAGGGAGCTAAATATCGACACATATTTCCTCTCGAAAAATGCACTTTCAAATACTGAAGGCAAATTAGAATACAGCCAGTGGGTTGATGGAAATGAGGGGCCTACCCTTTCCATCAATTGTATTTAACAAAGCTTGTCTTTTCTGGTTTTTTCACATTCCTGATGATTCTGGAGGTTAGGCCCAAGTAAATTTTGGTATCATTGCAGCTAGAGGACATCTTTATCTCTATTTTTGTAGTTCTTTTTGTTTGGATCTTATCCTAAGGAAAGACTCCTTTGTCTCTGGTTTTTTGGGGCTGAAAAGAGATGTGTCATTTTTTGAAAAGCCTTAGTGTTTATGACTTCTCTTAGAATTCTCCTTTTTGTAAAGGCTCTGGTATATGAAAATAATCGAGAGGCACGTGTGCCAAGTATCATAGTACATAATCCATATTTTCAAATAAAACATAAATCTTATAAAAAAAATTGAGGGATTACATATAGATCTAAAGGTTAAACAGTGACATGTCACCTACAGAGTTGAATGTCAAACCGACGGCTTGAGTATTTTCATCCCTTTTTTTTTTCAAGAAAAAAATTGCTCAATTATATTATCAATATAATTTTTTTACATCTCTAATCTCCACACAGAGATTTCGTCCACAGAATCTGTCACAACAAGTAAGACAACATAACCTTTGCAAAAAAAGAAAAAAATAGAGTTAAGGATTCGTCCTCAGTACTATGCAACATTCAAAAACAAAATGCCTAGCCTTTTTCTAGTTATCTGGCTAATAGTAATCACTATACCACAACATGACCAAAAATACTGATATGCCAACACATATGATTTTAAGTTCACATGATGACTAGTGAACTCTAATTTGTCTTCTGGGGCCTTCCACTCCATTTATCCAAAGGTGATAGGACATATAGTCCTCATTCTCTTCCAGGGCCTTCTTGGAAAGTTTGTTTGCTTCGACATTAAAGATCCTGTAGATATGTTGAAAATTTATGGATCTAAAATTCTTCGATAGATCTCTGATTCTCTTTTTCCAACCTTCCAATGCTGAAACCTGAAGTTTACCTTTGTCTAGAAGCCAGTCAATGATAACTTTCGAGTCCCCCATAATGTGAAGTCCAGTGATAGCTAAATTATGTGCAAGAAACATAGTTTTCCAAGCCCCAAGAAGTTCTGCTTTTGTATTCGTACCTCTGCCACCATTTAGTGTCCACTTTATTACCTTTATATCCAAAGTTTTTATAACTCCACCTGCTCCACACTGACTTCCATCCAACTTTGTTGCACCATCAAAACCATGCTAGTACATATCCTCTTTCCCGAGTAATCAAACAATCCCTGGGAAATTTATCTTTCTGAGTGTGAACAGTAAACTCTGTTTGAAATTTGGTTTTGTGAACAATAGCCAGAGAGGATGGTTTATGGTCTTCAAAGATAGCTTTATTACGCTCAGTCCAGATGTTCCAACAAATGAGTACAAAGGTTTGTGATGGAGTCAAAATCTCCTCGTGCCAATTTTTCATGCAATCCGACAGAGAATTCCCCTTCCAACAGTCCTTTACTTTCATATCTTTTATCATGTACGCCCAAATAGTTCTAGTAAATTTATAGTGAATGAAAAGATGGGATGTGGTTTTTGTATCCGACTTGCACAATGGATAGCGACCCGAGCCTTCCGAACCCCTTTTTTGAAGCGAGTCCCAAGTTAGAATTTTTCCTTCTAAAGCGAGTCAAATAAAAGCTTTAATTTTTAAAGGCATCTTCCAATGCCAGATAGATCTCCTCCAAGACTCAACTTTATTTAGATTTTTTGTTTTTATAATGTTCAAATAGAAATTTTTTACTGTTGGTATGCCTGACTCATCACCACCAGACCACATTAGCTTATCCTTCTCCGCATTTAAAAAATCCCTTGATTTAATAAGGTCCAATCTATAAAGATCCCATTCCATACCTAAAAATCCATTAAGGCCGAGATCCTTGTTCTTCTTCTAGTTTGTTGCCAGAGACTGATTCTCTGTGTTGATATATACTTGATCAAGTGTCTTGATATTCTTAATATCAAGTGCAGATTGCAAATCTCTCGAAATAAAAGAAGATTCCCCCATCCCTAAAATGTGATCCTTCCCTAAAGAAATTTGTTTACCATTACTTGGATTCCAGTACAAACCATGAGTAATAAGATGGACAATTTTAATCATACCACTCCAAATTCTAGAAACTCCAGAAACCTGGAATGTGATCGATCTAAGCCAGGTGACCATTGATCTGTTCCTTAAGTATTTGTCTCGAATGACCCTATGCCATATACCATTCCCATTTAATACTCTCCAGAATGTATTAACAGCCAAAGATTTTCTGAAGTCATAAATATTTTTGATACCCCAACCTCCATATGACTTTGGTAGTGCTATTTGCTCCCAATTACATAGATGTATCTGATGGGACTCATTATTATTTTTCCAAAGAAAATTAAACATCAGTTTTCTCAGCAAATTTAGAACAGATACATGGATAATTGCAAGTGATAACCAATAAATTGGTTGACTCTCCAATATGACCTTCAATAGAGTAAAACACCCTCCAATGGAAAGCCACCTGTAGCACCAATTACTAATCCTTTTTTCAACTTTCTTGATTAACCAACCCCAATCTTCGCAGCGCTGGAAACCAGATTTAATATAAAAACCCGAATATTTAAATCCCAGTTCCAAATCTATGAAGGTGTAAGGAAAAACCACCTTGAAAGGTAGTAGCTTCAAGTTTGAGAGTACAGCCTTATGAAAAGTGGATTTTGTAGTATTTATAGCTAAACCCGATGATGAGCAAAAGCATTTTAAGATCTTGTCAATTTCCCACCATTCCTGCATAATTACATTGGTCATAATGACCACATCGTCAACAAATAGAATGTGCAACATCCTCATAGTTTGTGATACTTTTATACCAGTCAATAACCTTGCATTTTGACTATCTTTTAAAAGTAAACTCAAAGCTTCCATAACAAGGATAAAAAGGAGAGGCAATAGCGGACAACCTTGTCTGATACCTCTTTCACTTTTAAAAAACTTTGAAGCCTTCCCATTGACCAGAATTGAATATGTATTGGAGACAACACATCCCATAATCCAATTTGTCATATTCTATCCAAGCCCAATCTGTAGAAGAATCAAACGGAGCGTATCCCAATTTATACAATCATATGCTTTTTGCAGGTCCAATTTTAACACCAGAGACTTAGTATTTTTCTTCTTAATAGTATGTATGCATTCATGCACTGTGCCAATGGCATCCTGAATCTGTCTTCCTTGGAGAAAACCCAGTTGCTCCTCTGAGAGCGATCTCGATAAAATAGGCTTTATTCTGTCCGCTGTAATCTTTGATATAATTTTGTAGCATAGATTACAAAGCAAGATCGGTATAAAATCCCCAAACTATTTGGGCTTGCTTACTTTGGGAATCAACGTAATGAAGGTTGAATTTAAAGCTCCAGGGATGAAACCTTTTACTCTGGATTCTTCCACCATCTCCAGTAGATCATCTCAGACTAAATAAAAAAACTTCTTGAAAAATTCCACAGTCTAGCCATTCGGGCCAGGGCTCTTGTCAACTTTGAATTTTTTTAATACCTTATTTATTTCCTCTTTTTCAACAGGCTTATATAGGTTTTCAGCTTCTGTGGTATCCACCATACAGTGATATAAAGAAACCACTTTTACCTGATCGATAGTCGAGATCCCATTCTGTAGATTATATATTTTTTTAAAGTGATTCAGTGCCATAACTTTAATGTTCTCCTGCCCTCTGTAGACCTCCCCTGTATCACCTTTAATTTCCCAAACATGCTTATTGTTTCGCCTGTAGCTAGCATAGTTGTGAAAAATTTAGTATTTAGGTCACCACTCTTCAACCAAGTCGCTCAACGTCGTTGGCACCAAAGCTCCTCTGATTCTTTTAGCAATAGATTCCTTTCAACTTCCAAATCTAATAATGTCACATCCATCATCGAGCTACATAAACCCTCCTCCAAATGATTTGTCCTGTAAGAAATCTCCTGATCTAGACTCGTAAGTCTAGTCGACTTTTTCTTTTTTTGTTCCTTTTGCCATCTTTTTGTAATAATTTTAAGATCTTTAAGTTTCCACACTAGTCGTTTTTGCTTGCTACCTTCTAACAAGTACTTAGGATATTTCCATAAGTCTGTCACCATTAAGATGAACTCCTTTTCCTTTTGCCACACAGGATTGAACTTAAACGGGTAAGCTTTGAATAAGGGAGGGATATCCAATTGTAAAAGAATCGACGCATGGTCAGAGACATATGGGTATTCTACCCAGGCTCTAAAGATACCAACCGATTCAACAAGATCTTCAGAAATGAAGGATCTGTCAAGTCGTTTAGCTATGTAATTATTTCCTTGACGACCGCTCCTCCAAGTAGGTACTAATTTCCTAGGCACAATGTTAACTAGTTTGTTTCTTAGGAAGAAAGATTTGAAAAAGTTTGCCAACGGTCCCAATAAAGCTGATCCACCCCAAATTTCATTAGTAGAAAGAGTCAAATTTAGATCACTTGCTAAAATAAATCCTTTTATACTCAGAAGTCCAGATAACTCCAAGTTCTCCCATAAATATTTTCGCTCCAAGCACGACCCATATACATTTAATAGATTCAACTGTCTTCCACTTTCTAAGCAAAATCCTGTCAAAAAGATTCCGCCACAAGTGAGAAATGGAATCAGATTGAAAATTTTTGGGTCCCATGATACCAGTAAGCCACTAGAGTTGCCTACATAATTAACTGCACATGATAACCAGCTTGGTCTAATGGAATGAAAAAAGGAACGAGCCTTTTCCGAATGAAACAATGTCTCCTGCAAAAATACAATGTTTGGTCGTGTCTTTTCCAAAGTACTTCTCATCGAGGCTAATTTCAGGGTGCCCTCGGTCCCCCTTAGGTTTAGTGAAAGAAGTAACATTACTTCGATCGAGCGAGGGCCTTCATCGCTCTAAGGGCCCCACCTTCGGTGGTTGATTGAGGAACAAGGGAATCTAAAGATACTAAGGTTGACTTTTTTCGGACGCTTCTTGTTTTTATCGGGGACAATTCAATACCCATTCCTCTAGACCAAGCATATTCCTTTCCAGCGTTTACATCATTTGACTTTGAACAACCAGCTTCCCCACTCCCGGTGTCACTCCTATAAATTGATTTCCCCTGAAATACATGTAGTTGCACAGTAGATTCCTTATCACAAATGAATGGAATAAGGGAATCTAGTAGTGCAGACAGAGTATAATCTCTTCTTCAGATTCTCTATACCCAGGTAGGTCTGTCGAAAAACTAAACCCCCCAGAATTCAATTGTTGTAAACAGTTTTATTCCGACTGTGGGGAGAGTTCAAGTGGAGGACTTTTGCTAGGAGTCAATTCGGAAGTCAAGGTCTGTCTATCAGAAGAGATCACCGTATCCAATCCCGAGTCCCCTAGCGAAGGTAAAGTAGAGGAAACTGGACAACCAATAGTAACACCAAGACAACCTAAAGTTCCTTTGACTAGAGAAGACCGAGGGATGCCATTTGTGGTCAACTTCTTTAAACACTCGAAAGAATTAAGAAACTCTCTTTCCCAAACAGTCAGAGAATTAAAAAAACCTGGACAAAAAGTATGTAACTTACCCGAGACAGAGTCACTGTTGTCCAGTGGAAAAAAAACAGGATTATCTACTAGTGTCTCACCCGAACCGTAAAATCTCGTCTCCATGGACAAATCCGACTCACAGTAGACAGGTTTAGTCTCCTCCTATTGAATATCCTCATATTCAAATCCTTTATAGTCCCTCCTGAGATGTTTTGTACTTCTACAGATACTGCAGCGGAACAGAATGCCGAGATAGTTTAAATTCTGGAGGAAATGTTTCCCACGCCATTCAATATCTAGAGTTTCCGGTAGCCCTTGATGAATATCGAGCTCAACCAGTACTCTACCAACTTTCCTAGCAGATGCAGTAAGAGCTCCTCTGTCTACCATAATAATTTTTCCAAGTGAATTTCCGATTGTCGAAAGTGCTCTTTCATTCCACATAAACAGTGGAAGTCCTGGTAACAAAACCCAGAAGTGCCTTAATGAAAAGTATTTTGTTTCTAGGTTAAACACTATCCTCCAGCGTTTAAGCGTGAGTCTATTCATGCCGTTTACCCAAACTCCATCTAATAGGGTATTCACATCTTCAAGGCTATTGCAAAGAAAGCCTAACCATCCTTTTGACAAAAAATAGGTCTCCGGAATATAGCCTAAAATAGGTAACCAAATGCATTCTATCCAACTGGTTAACTTCTCCGCGTTCATATTGCTATAAGCAAATCTGCCTACTAAACCACAAAGTGCCATCCAACAGGGATCTTCTAGTCCAATGTCGGACCCTAGGACCATTTTCTTGTAGGACTTCTATCCCTGTAACCTTATACGGGCGAAAATCGTGATACCTTGTGAATTACATTTCGGAATGGATAAAACGTTAAAACGTGAGGACACCAACGAAAACACTTGTAGGAAACAGTGAGAATTTTAAATGCTTGGTGTAGTTTAAAACAAGTTTTTTTTTTTTCATATTTTTAATTTAAATTTATTAAAATGGCATATTTAAATGGTTGGATTCCGTATAATCTGATTATTTATGGGTTTTTTTATAACTTTAAATTAAATCAATTTTTACATTCGAAAATGCAAGTTAGACATAGACATACCAAAGTACCATTTCACAAAAAAAATGTGTCAGTGTCCTTTTGTCATTTGTCATTGTCGACTTTTCTGTGTGAGCAAGTGGCATCTTTATTTTTTTATGCAAACTCTTAAAGCAGAGCAATGAACATCTTTTGCAATTCCAAGCAAAGTATTGTCAGTAATAAACTCATTAAATTTACATTCTTGGATAATGCGTCAGATTTAAGGGAGCATATCTTATATTTCAGTCACTCTCTCAACATTTTTTAATGACAAGTGGTCTACTTGACAAATATTCTCTCATCCTACTCATAAGTCCAACATTTTTTAATGACAAGTGGTCTAATTGACAAATATTCTCTCATCCTACTCATAAGTCCAAGTAATGAATGGGAAAAAAATTCTTATAAAATTTGGCTTTTTTTTGGGTAGGTAGGTTTTAAATTAGATGAAGTTGTGATATTCTATGTAATTCAGAAAGCAAACTCTACCTAATATGTTAACTTTTAATTAATGGTGTAGTTCATAATGTGTGTTACACGCTTAAATGTGGAGTATAGTTCAAATCATCGGTTAACTTTCGTGCTGCTCAATCCAATTACTTGAACCTATAGTCAGGTTAAGGATGACACCTAAGACATATCCTATCCCTACGCACCATGAAATCGCAGATTCCGTAGAGGACAGACAATGACCCACCGACTTGGTAAGAACCGGTGAAATTGCGAAACGCGTGGGTTTCAATAATAAATATTAGAGATGCGCAGCATTATGGTAACTTTCAGTAGCAAGCAATCGCTCAAATACCTTTCACTTCTCACTCAGTGAGTCTGCCCCTTTTGGGCCCTCGTCTTCTCTTCTGCGTGTCCAATACAATTTTTATCAGTCTCCAATATAATTAATGGCAAATCATCAGACACTCGCATCCTCCTCAGCCTCTGCAAGTGCCAAAAGCAATTACAATTATGATGTATTTATCAATCATAGAGGGCCAGATGTCAAGAAAACCTTCGCCAGCCATCTCTATCGTCGCCTTCTTTCCTATGGATTCAGAGTCTTCCTAGACCAGGATGAAATGCAGAAAGGGGAAAACATAACTTCTCAAATTGAAGAAGCTATTGCAACGGCCTCTGTTCATGTGGCTATTTTCTCTCAGAAATATGCCGAATCAAAATGGTGTCTCGACGAGCTCCTTTTGATCTTGAAGTCTGGGGCAACTATTATTCCTGTCTTTTACCATGTTAAGCCTTCTGAGCTTCGGTGGACGCGGGGTGAAGGCAAAAGTGGAGTGTATGCTCGAGCCCTTCGCAGGCTAGAAAAGAAGAAGAGATACGAACCTAACACAGTTGAAAAGTGGAGAGAGGCCCTTTCTAGCGTTGCAGAGATAAGCGGTTTGGAACTGGAGGCGTGTAATGGGTGAGATTTCTAACTCCTCTTCTCCGATTGACTTTTATGTTCTTTAAACATGTTTCTCACTAGCTTTAGTTATGTATCTATAAATACACAGGGATGAGGGGGAGCTCGTGGATAGGGTTTTGCATTTGGTGCAGAAAAGGGCTAGAAAGCCACTATTGGATGTGGCCACATATCAAACTGGGTTAGATGAAAAACTAGAAGATTTTGAATGGACGGTGTTATCACAACATTCCAACGAGGAAGCTAAGATTGCAGGGATAGCGGGCGTTGGTGGAGTTGGCAAGACGACTCTTGCGAAACAGTTCTTTAACCTTAAGAGATCGGATTATGATCGATCTTGCTTTTTGTTTGACGTGAGAGAAGCTGCATCTAGGGGCTCTTTAACATCCTTGCAAACTAAACTTTATGAGGCCTTGACTGGACGGGAGCAGATAATGAATAGCATTGAGGAAGGCATAGCGATGTTAAAGAGTCTTGTCCCGCCTTCTCAAGTTCTCATAATTTTAGATGATGTGGATTCTGTTGAGCAGCTGATGGCATTATTTTCACCGTTGAAGAATACCCTTAGTTCAAGTAGCTTAATTTTAGTTACATCTCGCAATAAGACTCTTTTTAAAACCTCGGGAATGAAGGAGTCGTCCATTTATAATCTGACAGGTCTGAATAGAGAAGATTCTAGAGAGCTTTTTTGCTGGCATGCCTTTCACCAGTCTTATCCTGTTGTAGGATTTGAAGAAATTGTTAACCAGTTTTTGGATGCGTGCCAAGGATTGCCATTATCTCTTAAAGTGATTGGGGCGCTGCTTCACTTGGAAAGCCAAGACTTGGGGTATTGGAATGACCAGTTGCTCAAAATATCCAAAGTACTTCCCACTGATATACAAGGCAGACTTAAAATTAGCTTTGATAGCCTTGATGAACAAGAGAAAGAGATATTCTTCGACATTGCTTGTTTCTTCACAGGAGAAGACAGAGAGAAGGCTATCAAAATATGGGACGGATCTAACTGGGAAGGATCCATCGGTTTTCGGAACCTGGAGAACAAGTATCTTGTAGAGGTCGACCACAAAAACTGTATAAGAATGCATGATCACCTCAGAGACTTGGGGAGAGCTTTGGCAGAGAAACAGCCTAGGCTTCGTCTTTGGCGCTTAACGGACGACATATTTTATAATGTGTTCCACCAATCATCTGTACGTGTTTGAAGCTCTACACATGATGTGTTCTTAAATTTATCCTCAGATAAATATGTTTTTCATCTTTTAAATTCTTAAACTTTGCAATGATGTCTCTTGGTTCTAATAGTTTTCAGTGAACAACTTAGGTACGCGGAATTAACATACAGACATCGGCCCTATCGTCGAAAAATTATCTGGAGATCGGCTATCCTTTTGTTAATCTGCGTGGCTTGCAGCTGCTGAGGGTTGAAGGTGAGTGGTGTGAAAGCATATCCAACCTGCTGAGACTGTCAAATCTTCTATGGCTCCGTTGGGATTTCCCTTCCTTCAATCGGACCTCGGAACATGTTTCCGAACTTGTTTCGGAAACTGTTTCTTTCTCACATGGGTGCTCGGAAAGTGTTTCGGAAATTGTTTCTTCGTCAGGTCCTGGGTGCTGGGAAGTTTCCTCTGATCGGCCGTGTCGGTACTCTTCTCTGCCTTCCTGTATTCCAATAAAGAATTTGAGAGTTTTAGAATTGTTCGGCGGCGAGATTCAATTGGAAACACTGTGGGAGAGTGACTCTGAGGTAAAATTTTGTTCTGTTATTGTGTTGGGGTTCTTTTCAGTAAGTAAAAGTTTGTGTGTATATTTTTCTCCTTTCATAGTTTTTAAATTTAACATGAACAGTTTATTGCAGGCACCTCTGCAGTTGAGGGAGTTGAATATTGATGCAGCCCATATACAGTTACCAAAGTCTATTGGGAAGTTGAAGTACCTGAAAAAGATTGAACTTGGATACAGTATCGAAACATTGCCGGAAGAATTCTTTCATCTCCGCTCACTGGAACATCTGAAAATGCGTGCAAGCATGAAGTTACTGCCAAACGCGTTTGGAAATCTTACAAATCTCCAACATCTGAACTTGACTGGTTCCTGCGATTTGGAAATGCTGCCAAACTCTTTCGGGAATCTTACAAACCTCCAGTATCTTAACTTTTATGGGTGCTCCCGTATGGAAACGCTGCCGCATTCCTTCGGGAGTTTAATTCGACTTAAACATCTCTGTTTGAAGGGCTGCTCCCAGTTGACTCTCTTGGGCAGGACACTAGGAAATATCAGAACGCTCGAAAGCTTAGACCTTTCAGATTGCCAGAAAATGGAAGTATTGCCTCCCCAGGTCACACATCAGTGGTCCCTGGAAAAACTTTTTTTGTGGAATATAAAATTAAAAGATTTGCCAAGTGATATTGGAAACCTAAGTAACTTGGAAATTCTGAGAGTATCCTTTGAGGAATCCTCTATGGAAATGCTGCCTCCTTCTTTTGGTAAGCTAAAGAGCTTAAAGCAATTGACACTCTTTGGCGGGATTTGGAAATGTTTGCCGGACTCAGTTGCAGAGTTGAAACAATTGACAGATCTCACGATAGATTGTGGAAGAATAGAGTATTTACCAGCAGGTGTAATAGAGGTCAAGAGTCTTAAAATTTTGAAAGTTATTAGGTGTCCACTGCGTAAAGTGCCATTTGGCAGGGTGGAAAATGTTGAAGGAAAAGATGCATCACCAGATCAGAGTGGGGGCAAATTGTTGAATCAGAGTGGGCGTATGCTTCTTCGACTCAAACACTTAGACCTGCACGGCACACGAATAACGGAGTTATCATTTGCTGAAGGCATTTGCCCCAACCTTCGTCAGCTGGACATCAGCGATTGTTTGGAACTGGTGGAGGTTGGAGCATTGCCCCAAACACTAATATCACTAGACTTGAATGGTTGTTATGCCTTGAAGAGAATAACAGGGATTTGTGGTCTAACAAAACTTAGAGAACTGGACATGAGAAAGTGTGAAGCAGTGGAGGAGCTGCCAGGTCTTGAAACGTTGATATCTTTGGTGCATCTCCGGGTTTTTGGATGCTGCAAACTGCAGAGCATAACGGGGTTGGCACAGGCAACGAATCTTCAAATACCAATCTCTGAGCCTCCTCACAGCGATTCGATAGAGTGGCCATTGTTTAAAGATTTGAAGTTGTGGAAAGAGCAGATGCATGAACAGCAGTGGGAGGGTAAAGATTTTGGGCGGAGAAACGACCTGGAGGTAGAGGCCGAAGATTTTATGGGGGGAAACGAACAACTGTTAAAGGCCGAAAGTTCTAAGGGGGGAAACGAGCAGCAGTTGGAGGCTGAAGATTTGAAGGGGGGAAACGAACAGCAATTGGAGGGTGAAGATCTCAATGGGGGAAACGAAAAGCAATTGGAGACTCAAGATTTTATGGGGGAAAACGAACTGCAGGCGGAGGCTGAAGATTTCAGGTCGGGAAATGAATTGCAATCGGAGGGTGAAGATTTCAGTTGGGGAAACGATCTGCGGTTGGGGGTTGAATCTGATTTCAGGAGGGGGAACGCCCTACGGTTGGAGGCTGAAGGTCTTTTGAGGCGGAGAAACGCACTGCTGAAGAAGGTTGAGGATCTTCTCAAGCGGGAGAATGCACTGCGGTTGGAGGCTGCACGGCAGTTGGAGGCTGATGATATTGCAGATCAGAGATTACTGTTGGAGCCTGCACGGCAGTTGGACGCCGATAATATTGCAGATCAGAGAGTCAATGAGGATTAACGTCCCCCTCTCAATTGAAGACCCCGGAGACAAAAACTGAAAAATGTAAAGTCATGACCCATTTCTGTATTATAGCACTCAATGTCTGCTGTACATGTGGATTTTTTTTTTTATTTCCTTATATTGAATCCAAAACATTTCTTCCTTTAAACGTTTTATTTTTATTTTTTTCATACGTTTTAACTTTTCTTTTGTTTTTCATATTTTTTTGAAGTTTAGTTAGAAATTTTTAACTTTTGTTTTGTTTTTCATATTTTTGAATTTTAGTGAGAAATTTTTGGAAATGTAGATTTAGTAATTGAGTTTATATATAATAAGAAGTTTAGTTAGAATTTTTTTGGAAATGTAGATTTGAGTAATTGAGTTTAGATTTGAGTTTACATATAGCTTGAGTGGGTTTAATGGTTAAGAACATGTGTTTCCTCTTAAGAGATTATAGTTCTCACGAGCTCCATAGTGAAACTGGGCCTTGGTCAATTCCTAAAAAGCCATGGGATGAAAGAGTGTGTCACCTTTGTGACACTAAGAAGGTTGAAGATGAAAAACACTTTCTCTTAGATTGTCCAACCTATACCCATATATAAACAAAATTCTAAAGAATCATAAGTAATCACTTACTCTCTTAAGATTTAATAAATCAATTAGGTTTTAGTGGAGGTTAATTATCATCACCAACATTAAATTTAGTAATTATTAAATAAAAATTATAATTTTATTAAAAATATAAATATAATATTATTTAAGATAAATATTTTATATGTATATAACTTGTAAAATGGAATATATATATATATATATATAACTTGTAAATTTAGTAATTATTAAATAAAAATTATAATTTTATTAAAAATATAAATATAATATAAAAATCACCCGGGGATCGCATCCTGAGCCACACCAACCCATATCACGGAGTGGCTTAACAACACACTCCATCACCGACTGTCCTACACCTCGCGGACTAAATATAATATTATTTAAGATAAATATTTTATATGTATATAACTTGTAAAATAGACTAATATTTCATATATATATATATATATATATATATATATATATATATATATATATAAATTGTGAAATGGACATTCTAAAAAACTAAATTGTAATATTATTTAATGCAGATCTTTTTTTTTTATAAGAAATGTGAAATGAATATTCGTGTTAAATTAAAAATATTGTGTTGATCACGATGGAACATTGTATTGGAACTCTGGATATAACGGAACCATCAACAATTATAAAAACTAAAAATACAGTCTTGTTCAATATGGAACATTGTATTGAAACTTAGGATATAACCGAACCATGAATAATTTTGCATATTCATTATAATAATTGAAAATTTACCATTATTGGACGTATTGAACTCTCATGTACCATAATTAATAAATTTGGAAAGCATTTCAAAGATTAAATTCTAAAATGCATTTAGAGTCGTCTACTTTTTATGGAATTTGGTATCACAGGATTTGATTGTTATTAAGTCCTTGCCAACTAATAATTATTGGCCAGAATTATTACAATCAATTTGTTGTAGAGTTGTTATAGTTTTGCCTTTTGGCTATATAGTTTAATATGGTAGATAAATTTATTTTATTTTATTTTTTTAATTTATAAGATATTAGTTAACTTTTTTAAACTGTTTAGTTTAAACTATTTTGGGAGAATTTTTGAATTTTGGTATATAAATTTTGGTTAAATTACATTTTTTTATTATTATCTAAATGATTTTTTTTATAATGTATAATAAATTAGTTTTTGAAAAATATTACAATTTTTTATTATTTAAATGATTTTCGTAATGTATAATAAATTAGTCCCCGAAGTACTTTAATTTTACTGTTCCAACACTCAAATCTACAATTTCTAATAAAATTTTGAATAAAATTAATTAAAAAATATTAAAAATAAACCCCCAAAAAATATTTAGACTCAGTTATTTTGAATTCTTATTACTTAGTTATCTGCATTTTCTTCTACATAAATTCAATACATAAGATGCTAGATTATGTGAAAATGTACTTCTATTTAATTCTTTTACAAAATCCCCACATACATATTTAATGATTAAAGCAATAAAATAATTGCACATTTAATTCATTAGTATTTCCTGATCTCTTGACTGCGAAAGCAAGCCGTGACCAGCACTGATTTGTCAACAGCAAAAGCAAGCAGCTTCATGTATTTTTTTTTGCCATTCTTCTTGAACCTTGGTTAGTAGCTTTGTCTGGCTAATAGCTCTATATCGCCTTGGTTAGTAGCTTTGTCTGGCTAATAGCTCTATATCGCCGTAGTAGTAACTGGCTTTGCTTGGGCTTGCTCTTTTGCTGCTGGATATATATACATATACATTTGGCTTTGGTGTTGGAGATTCAAACACCTATTTATTTATTGGCTTAGTCTAAAGGGGCAACGATCTGAATATTTTCCTATTGCCATTTCATCTTGAACTTTGTCCACTAAATTCTCCCGCCAGTGGCAACTCTACTCCACCAAACAGGGCGTGATTTCTTCCTCTGAAATGAAATGGAGGTCTTAAAATCTGTGCAGACTGACATAAAGGACGTGTGGTACATTGAGTCTTGAATGATAAACTACCATATTCCGCCGCATCCACATTTCGATTTTTTTATAAATTTCACAGAACTGCTGTCTTTTCTTTGGCATCCACTGTTCTATGATTAATATGGTTCTCTCATTTACCAAGAGATCGTCATGGCCACTTATGAATATGTATCAGGTTCTTCTGATTATGCAGAGTCTCTTTATTTGACACAACTCACTATTTATTTATTGTATTTGAGCAAACCCAATTCACCATTTATGTCTTGGATACATACATATATGAATCTTTGAAACCTAGGAGATCGTCATGGCCATTTTGGTATTTTTTTTTTTACTGAATTATATTATAAATATAATTGTGTACATATACTAATTCTTGTACAAAATATCAAAAAACACTGTACGTACCAGCCCATAGGCTATACAATCATACTTTAGCTCAAGTTTTACAAAATCTCTCCTCTAGCTAATCCAAAAAGAGATATAAAGTAAATTCAGTCTCTACCAGTGAGGTCTAATAGAATGGCCTCAAAAAAGTACTACTCCATCTTCATAAAAATGCTATTATAAATTTTAATATTATAAATTTTAAAACAGTGTAGGTTCTTCATTTCCTTCTTCCCATTGAGTATAGCAAATTTTTTCTTCTTGTTCCTTGAGTGTTTTTTCTGAAAGTCTGCCTGTCTCCTTGTTGTATTCTCGGAAAGTATGTGAAAAGTTGATAGATCTGAAAAAAATTCTGAATTCTCTAATTCTGACCTTCTAGCAGTCTAAGGGGATAACCTGTAATCTCCCTTTGCAATTACCTTAGTCAATAATTATTTTTGAATCTCTGAAAACCTGTAAATCAGTAATATGCAGTCTTGTTGCCAGGATAAGTGTTGCCCAGACTCCTAATAACTCTGCCTTTGTATTGGGACCAAGTCCACAGTTGAAAGTCCATTTGTAACTTGTTTTATCACTGATCTTAATCATCCCCTGCTCCATTGTAGAGGCTGTTTGATAAAGCTGCTCCATCAAACCAACACACTGTTGACCCAGCCTGGAAAGAAGCCTTATTGGTACGTATAGTAGGCAGACTCAAGAACTGAAAGTCTATTAAAAATCCCAGGAGTCTTATAAACTACTGAAAAGATGGACACCCATTTTCAAATATAGCCTTATTACGCTCCAGACAAATAGACCAGCTAACAAGAAGCTGGCAATGTAGCTAACTCTGGTACCTGGATTATCCAATTATCATAACATACCTTTAAAGAAATTCCATCCCAAACATTTCTTAGATTTAGACCTCCTAATATCAGGTGCCAAATTTGTTTA